>JARQOD010003509.1:0-63998 GCA_033576555.1 Oophaga sylvatica | reverse complement strand
GAGGACGTTTTTTCAGAAAGTGAGGCTGAGGCGTTACCCCCTCATAGGCCATTTGACTGTGCCATCGATCTTATTCCAGGAGCCAAATTGCCCAAAGCTCGTTTATTTAATTTGTCAGGTCCGGAGCGCCTGGCTATGAAACAATATATTGCTGAGAGTCTCCGTAAGGGGCACATCAGACCTTCAGTTTCCCCGGTAGCAGCGGGGTTTTTCTTTGTTAAGAAAAAAGATGGTGGCCTACGTCCCTGCCTCGACTTTCGAGAATTAAATAAAATTACGGTCAGGAACACATATCCCCTTGCCTTTGATTCCCGATCTCTGTAATCAGCTCTCTGGATCCAGATGGTTCTCTAAACTGGATCTCAGAGGGGCCTATAATCTGATAAGGATACGGGAAGGGATGAGTGGAAAACGGCTTTTCTTACTTCTGAGGGGTTATTTGAGAACTTGGTTATGCCATTTGGTCTCACCAATGCACCAGCCGTTTTCCAAAATTTTATCAATGTCGTGTTTTCGGACCTTATCGGTCGCTATGTGGTTGTATACCTGGATGATATCCTCATATATTCTGCTGATAAACAGTCACATTTGTTACATGTTAAAAACTGTGCTCCAGAGGCTCCGAGAAAATCAATTGTTTGTCAAACTTGAGAAATGTTCATTTTTTGTTCAAGAGTTGTCATTTCTAGGTCTTATTATCTCACCTCTGGGGTTTCGCATGGATCCCAAGAAGGTGCAAGCTATTATGGAGTGGGTCCAGCCCCGGGACCTTAAGGGACTCCAGCGCTTCTTAGGATTCGCGAATTATTATCGCAAATTTATTAAAGAGTTCTCACAGATAACTAAACCCCTTACGGATCTCACTTGTAAAGGGGGGCAGATGTCAGGAACTGGTCCCCGTCAGCTAAACAATCATTTCTAACGTTAAAAAACTTTCACATCTGCTCCTATCCTGATTCAACCCGACCCTTCTATGCCATTTGTGGTTGAGGTTGATGCTTCTGAGGTGGGGGTGGGGGCAGTGTTGTCGCAGGGACTGGCTTCCCTAACTAATCTCAGGCCTTGTGCCTATTTTTCTAAAAAATTTTCTCCCACTGAAAAAAATGATGACGTAGGCAATAGGGAGCTCTTGGCTATTAAATTGGCATTCGAAGAATGGAGGCATTTTTTGGAGGGGGCGGCTCACCCTATTACAGTTATCACTGACCATAAAAATTTAGAATATATCAAATCTGCTAAGAGACTGACTCCCAAGCAAACCCGCTGGTCACTTTTTTTTTCCAGATTTCAGTTTTCTATCACTTTTCGTCCAGGGTCAAAAAACGTGAAGGCTGACGCTCTGTCACGTAGTTTTGAACCAGTGTCCGCCCCCGATCCGCCGTCCCCCATTCTTCAACCCAGTATTGTGGTTGCCGAAATGTCATCGGAATTGGAGCGGGAGATTGTGGGGGCTCAATCTTCAGCACCAAGTTCCAAACCTGAAGACAAATTATTTGTTCCGCAGCATTTGCGCACCAAACTCCTGTGGGAGTTCCATGATTTGAAATTGAGTGCCCACCCTGGTATTGCAGCCACGCGAGAAGCAGTGGCAAGAGTTTTTTGGTGGCCTTTAATGGCTTCGGATGTTAAGAAACATGTCGCTGCATGTGGAATATGTGCCCGTTCTAAGAGCTCTCATTGCCGGCCGGCTGGTGAATTGGTGCCTTTACCAATTCCGGGAAGACCATGGACTCATTTGTCCATGGACTTCATTACCAATCTGCCATCGTCCCGTGGAAATACTGTTATTTGGGTAATTGTGGACAGATTTTCTAAATGAGCACATTTTGTACCCATGGCAAGTTTACCATCAGCAGAGACTCTCTCTAGACTTTTCCTTTCCCAGGTGGTACGTTTGCACGGGGTACCTACGAATATTGTGTCTGATAGAAGTTTTGGCAGACATTTTGCAAAAAACTGGGGATATCTTTGTCATTTTCCTCAGCTTATCATCCAGAAAGTAACGGGCAAACTGAACGCACCAACCAGTCGCTTGAACAAATCCTGCGGTGCTTGACTTCTACCCTGCAAAGCGACTGGTCTGATGCCTTGCCGTTAGCAGAGTTCGCCTTCAACAACCGGGTAAACCAGTCTACCAGTAGGTCACCATTTTTTATTAATTAGGGATAAACCCTCATTTTGGCGAATTTTCACGCATGGATTCTGGTTGCCCGGGGCAGAGGACGGTATCAATCGTCTCAGGGATCTGTGGTCAAAGGTTCGACTAAATATTTCTAGGGCTCAGGAAAAATATAAACATTTTGCGGATAAAAAAAAGGGACTCTGCTCAGTTGTTGCGATGTGGAGATAACGTTTGGCTCTCCACACGGAACATAAGACTTCGAGTGCCCTCCGCCAAACTTGGACCTAAATTTATTTGTCCTTATGAAGTCATTGAGGTGGTGAACCCGGTAGTCTATCGCCTTCGTCTGCCCCCCTCTTTAAAACTCCATAATGTGTTTCATAGGTCCTACTCCTTACTTAAACCTTTTGGGTCAGTGAGGGAGGATTCAGACGCCGGTCTTTCTCCAGTCTTGGTTGATGGGCATATGGAGTTCGAAGTGCAACATATTGTGGACTCCAGGCGGGTTCGGGGGGCTTTGCAATATCTGGTGCATTGGAAGGGGTACGGTCCTGAGGATTGGTCTTGGGTATCAGCTAGATTGGTACATGCTGACCGCCTGGTTCGTGCATTCCATGTCCGGAACCCTGAGAAACCTGGGGGTCCAGAGGCCCCCCGTTAAAAGCGGGGTACTGTCATGGTCTGCTGAGTTTCTGGGATTAGGTGGTTTTAGGGTTAACCAGGATGGCGTCACTCTGGGATTCTGGGAGGCTTTTTATAGCCTCATTGTGGGGCCATCCTCTGTCGCTTATACTCTGACCCTTGGCCGAGTGTGTGTGACTCTGTTGTGCTTGTGCCAGTGCTTTGTGCCTGTGCTACGTTTTGTCTGTCTGGTTCTGATTTGGCTGTGTCCCTGTTTCGAGTTTTGCCTGTCCCTTTTGTACTCTGCTGCCCTCTACGTGTATGACCCTTGGCTACGTTCTGACTCCGCTGTGCCTGCTCCTCTTGTACTTCGTTGCCCTCTATGTGTATGACCCCTTGGCTACGTCCTGATTATCCGTTCTGTATATGCCCCTTGGTAACTGTGTCCCGTAGTTACCATTCTAGGAGTTTTCCTTCACCTCATAGCTCTCTGGAGCTTAGGCCACGCCCACTAGCAGTCAAGTGCTGCAGGTCCTCCGGCCTGAAGCATTCTCTATCTGCTACTGCTGCCTCTGAGAGACGTGTGGCCGGCTCCGCCCCTTGGCAGTCACATGCTGAAGGTCCTGTTCCTCAGAAGCACACGTCTTCCCTGCTGCGGCTCTGCTATACAGGTATCTTTGGGCACAGTTTGTTCACTCAGGACACACGCACTGGCTCAGTGAGCAAGTGCAGTGCGGTGTCCATGACAGATCCACGTCACCGGGACAGCCTTGAAAGTCTAATTACACCGTTGAACCGGGCCCGAAAATGCAGGAGTACCAAGAAGCACTGGTTAATTCACTCATTTACTCTTTTCCACCGCATAGCAGTGATGCGCGTGCACTAGCAGGCACCTCAGTGAGTCCTGGGCCCAGCGGAATCCGTTCAGAAGCCGGTAGCAGAAGCAGTACATCTGCTACTGACAGGTTCAGTATACCCAACCTGTTCCAACAGTTTCTGAACCCGCAAACAGTTCGGGCACCATCAGCACAGACAGTGCAACGCACTAGGAGGCAACGTTACCGTGACATGGTGGCACAATACCTCTTTACCCCTGTCAGTGGGCTTCAGGGTGGATCTGCCCCCTTCAAGTTTTGGGTCTCCAAGTTGGATACATGGCCCGAACTTAGCCAGTATGCTTTGGAGGTCCTGGCTTGTCCTGGTGCCAGTGTGATTTCTGAACGCGTCTTTAGTGCAGCTGGCAATGTACTAACAGACCAACGTACCAGACTATCCGCTGCAAATGTGGACCGGCTTACATTCCTAAAAATGAACCAGGCCTGGATTTCTGGTGACTTTTGCTGCCCTGGGCCACAGTACACAAGTTACATGCATGGTTGGTAGCAGTATGCATGCTCTGTCATGTGCCAATGTTGCACACAGCGTAATCTGTTATGCCTGTGCTCTGGCCTCTACTTGGTAGCACCTGGTTCTGTGACTGACTCTTTCACCTCATAATGTTTTTCATTGGCTCTAGTACCGCCAGCTAGTACCCATTTCTGTGACTGCCACTTTCACAGCATGCCGTGTTTCTGGGCTCTAGTACCGCCAGCTAGTGCCCATTTCTGTGACTGCCACTTTCACAGCATGCCGTGTTTCTGGGCTCTAGTACCGCCAGCTAGTGCCCATTTCTGTGACTGCCACTTTCACAGCATGCCGTGTTTCTGGGCTCTAGTACCGCCAGCTAGTGCCCATTTCTGTGACTGCCACTTTCACAGCATGCCGTGTTTCTGGGCTCTAGTACCGCCAGCTAGTGCCCATTTCCGTGACTGCCACTTTCACAGCATGCTGTGTTTCTAGGCAACAGTACCGCCAGCTGTACCTCGCTAGACCAAAGTGGAAAAAAAGGACGACAGATGCCAAACACCTATAGGCAGAAGCACAAGAGGCGGGATCCAGCCACGCCAGCTGTTTCGTGGCAGTGAAGTACGGACACAGGTGCCTCCCCCAAAGGGTAAACCGAGTTCCAGCATCGCCAGCTGGCTCTCGGGAGTGCCCAAGGGCAAGGGTACCTCCTGCTCCAAACCGTGTTTCGACAACACTCGCTCTAACCCTAACCCTTACCCTACTAACCATAAACCCTAACCCTACCCCAACTAATCCTAACCCAAAGAAAAAACACCGCAGTTAAGAAGATGGCGACCAGTTTTCCTGCTACAGTTTTCGCTCTGTGCATTTTTCTAGCAATTTTTTTGCTCCTCTGCATACTCCTTCCCCATTATCCTGAGGTGTTTCCCCTCCATTTTATCCATTATATAGCACTGTAGTGGTCATTTTGTAATTCCGATTTTTTTCTCCCATTGACTTGCATTAATATTGGAAATCGGAAATTCCGATATCCGATATTTTTCCAATATCGGAAATCGGAATTCCGATACGATTTCGGGCAATATCGCTCATCCCTAACTGAGAACCCTCCCACACTATGGGTGCTCACATAAAACCAACCCATTGAAACTTTAAGATTAACCCTCTCAGCACTTAGCATGCTGGAGGCAATAATAATCTGGTTCTACAGTACAGTAGTGTACGCAGTGATACGTATCTCCCTTCACACTGTGCCAGTGACCCTGTCACACACATTAGATCTCAGGTCTGATTCACACACAGAAGTTTGAGGCTTTTATAAAAGATGTTCTGTTTGAACAAACACCGCAGACAGAAATGATCTAATCCCAAAGTCTCCATGTACAGTGATTTATGGGGTTTATTTCTGGCCTCAGGCTTTCCTATATTACAGGAAAAATACCAGAAATAAAGCAATATTAAAATGTTTCTAAAGAAAATTGGCTCCAACAGTTCTTGTAAAGAGAAATAAATTTGCAAAAAGCAGAAGACACATTTTATTATTTTTTAACATGTTAAACATTTGCTTTTGTTTTTTAAATTAACTCTTTTGGGCCCCAGAACATAGATGTACACCGCAGGGACGGCACAGGTGCGGCTGCAACGAAAACTCTGGCAGTTTAACCACTTGCTGCTGTGAAAAGCAAACATGGCATCTAAGAAGGGGTGACAGAGTTCGGCTGAATGCCCTCTGCCCCCAAGTACTCGATAGTATGGGGCGGCCTAGTTATTACGATCAGCATCAGACTGGAGCACTTTGGGCCCACCAGAGAAAATCATTCTTGGGGCCCACTATGTAGCTACATAGAAATAAATACAAGACCACCAATTGTGCGGTAAAACACGCTAATATCAGGGTATAAAATAAGGTAGTACACATCTTAATGTTATAGCAGAGGTTGGGGTAGCCTTCCTCAAAGAATATAATGTAGCCCCTTCATATAGTATAATGCAGCCCCTACATCCCTATCCTGTTATGCATAGCCCCCTCATCCCTATCCTGGTATGCACGGCCCCCTCATCCCTATCCTGGTATGCACGGCCCCTTCATCCCGATCCTGGTATGCATGACCTCCTTATCCCGATTCTGGTATGCATGGCCCCCTCATCCCTATCAATCAGAGGCTTGTATGTTGTATAATCGCACTAATCAGAGTTGTTAAACAAAGTTTTAAAAAAAGTTTAAAGTGAAAAAAAAAATCATAGTTTTAACAACCAGAAATATCTGTCACTATTGGGAAAGCAGAGTTACTGAACAATGTTGGTTAAGTCATGTCCATAACAATTTTATTACACTCTATTATCATGTACACAGTGGAGTAGATAGATATCATAGGTCCCTCAGCAATAGCTGGAATTGGGCCCCTCAACCTCAAAAGAAAAAAAATATATGTATATTTGGCAGAGTCATATCTCCCGACTCTGCAGACCACACATTGCTGTTGTACTCGGTAGGCCCAGACCACATGTTATGGAGACCTCGTCCTGCTCTATGACTCCGCTATGCTCCTTGCCTGGACTCCGGATTACATACACATATACTCAGTGTGCACCACTACCACCAGCCAGGACACAATATTTACGTTGCAGGGCAGCATACTGTGAAAATCCAACTTTGGCAGACGTTAAATTAAAAAAAAAATTCATGTCTCTTTCTCTGGCAAGAAACAACGTCATATGGACATGAGTTTTCTCACGCAGAAGCAGTCTTTCCTGCTAGGTATAATTCGTCTCACGTCATCACTATGGTAAAAACCTGTCCCTGTATCCGCTGCAACCAGATAGACCAAAGGACTGTATTTCTCACTTATTTATCCCTATCTGACTCATCACAGGGAAATTGTTCTCCTCTGTGCCTATGTGGCGCCCCTGAGGGTTCAGTCGCCACAGAGGTGTTGCGCCTCATCCAAAGGTGTGATACTCCATTCCCAGGTAAGGAGAGAGCACTACCCAGGACTCTAACACCTGCACCCAACACAGACTATATCAGCTGGGCACCCTGGACGTACCATGCGGGAGGATGGTCTCATCCCAGGCTGGTTAATAAAGAGTGTATGGGTGGGTGGAGCTAGTAAGTAGGAAGAGGGGGAGTGAAGCTTGAGGAAGCAAGAACAGAGTTTAGGGAGACGTGAGGAGGAAGTGGAAGGAGACAGACGTGTGGTGAAGCAGCTCCCTGTCAGGAGGAGCTGCAGAGGAAAGGAGTCTAGAGACAGACTCAGAGAGGGCCTTGAGCTGGGAAGAGCTCGGTCCCAGACGTGAAAGGTGAAGGAGAGAGAAGCCGAAGAGGAGAAGCTTCTGGAGAGAGAGAGAAGGGGTCCTAGGGACACGGAGAGAGCGAGATCCATTTGTGGGCCCGATCTGTTTGCAGAGGGACTAGGTCGCAGAGGGGACTCGGCCCCTTAGCCTAGTGGAGAACTTTAGGACTCAGCTAGCAAGCCGACTGCTGTGGTAACTTTAGGGATCACAGTCAATAACCACAATTATCTTCGCCGGACAGGTAGCTATATAGAATCAAGGAAACGCAGAGATAAGACGTTATCCGACAGGATTCGCAACTGCTGATCTGGGACACTGTTTGTGAAGGTGCTGGAAAGGTAGAAGGCGGGAAAATGAGCACAGTGAGACGGCCAGTGAAAGGAACACATATATAGAAAGGAGTCCTGGAAAGGTGTTTCCCAAACTACATGGGAGTTTGCTGAGCCCCTCACCTGGAGGACACGGTACCAAGCGGGCACCTGTACTGCCGGCATCTGAACTGTGAGTAAAGCCTTGGAAACTGCAACTGACTGTCTTCTCAAGTTCTTCCCACGACGCACACTCCACTCTGCTACATCTCTCAGCACCGTTACCATCTATCACATCTTCCTGCCCTAGGACGACTAGCCTCACCTGTGGGAGGCTTTACCAACTCTGCTGCATCCCACCATCTGTCTTAGAGGATCTGCACCCTAGCGCTGGTCACCTCTGACCAGAAACCACAGGTGGCGTCACGAATACTATACAACAAACTCTATCATCCCCTGTAAATATTCCCCTTTTATTGAACGTCCAGGGCCACGAACCGGGTCACTGCCGCTGTGACACATCCCCTTAAGACACAGGCCCGGTACCGAGTGTCCCACTGCCCTGGCGGGCGATCCATTTTGGCGTCACAAACAGGATGAACCGACCCTTGAATAAGGGTCCTGTGTGCCTAGAAGAATGTGCAAAGGATTAGACCCATTGATGTGTGATTTGGACTGTAAAGATTGCGGACATGGTCGTTGCTGACATGGCCGCTCCACGAGGTGTGAAAGGAGGCGTGCCATCGTGGGCGGCATCCAAGGAAAAGCGCGAAAAGGAGTGAACCTCCCTTGCCTGTATTTCTATGCCACAGCATCGTGGCTGACCACTAGGGGAGTCCGTGTTCTAGCCTGGTATGGCGGCAAAGGAAAAAGACACCGCCCCTCGGGGGGAGAGACACTCAGCGGCGGGAAAGAGAGCCAGGAAGAAGAAGGCAGTTGACCAGGCAGCCATGATGAAGAGTGGAGGGAGGCCTGAGGAGCGTGGGAAGCACAAGAAGCTTCGCCACGGCTCGGCGACACAGGCTGCAGCTCTCAGGAAGAGGTTAACCTGGCCGGCGGGGAGCGGGAGATCCAGGAGCTGGCTCGGCATTTAGAAGAAAAACGTGCGCTGCTAAAGAGAAGGCAGGCCGCCAAACAGCAAGTTGATGAAACCCGGGCGCCCTCATCACCGGTACCCGAAGCTCCCGGATCGATAACATCGGAACCCGCCGCCACCGGACCCATTTCCCCAGTACCTTCATCGTCGGTACCCTCAGGCCACACCACCGGAGGCGACGTCGGAGGACAGCGGGCCCAGGAGCGCAGGTATGGATAGCGCCCCTGGGTCGTGGGACGACTGGCTGGGTCCCATAGGAATGCCACCAACCCCGAAGGCAGGACAGCTAGTGCTGGACATTGCCCGGGACTGCAATATCGTTCCCCACTGGGGGATTCTAGAACCGGTCCCAATTCCGCAGCCGCCGGCGCTGGTCAAACATCGGCCAGAGGTCCTAGAATGGGGAGACCAGGGTGGAGCAAAGCTGATGGGGTTTTCCCCTTACGGAAGAAATATGCCGCCGGCAGATTCAACAATTTGCACAGGAGGAGAGAGACCGGCAGGCCCGACGAGATGCCCTGCAGAAAAGAGATCTAGCGGGTAAAAGCCAGGCCAGGGAGAGGTCCCTGGAGTATCTGGATCAAACGGGATGGGGCCGGATCCTTAGCTTCGATCTGGAGCAGGGATTCGGCTTCATCCAGGATTCCCGCAACGCCCCTGACTTGTTTGTCAACCGGATGGATGTGGAGGCCCATCTTATCCGGGGACATCCAGAACGGGACCTGTTTCCGGGAGAGCTCGTCTCCTTCACCCGCCATCTTGGTGCGAGGGGATGGTATGCTCTCCATGTGCGCAGGATTCCCGATGAACTGGCACCACGCCATCGCCAGGGGACAGCAAACACGACGGCCTCAACCAACTCAAAAGTGACACCAGTGGCGGGCACGCCATAATCTACGGCTCCTAACCAGGTAGCCTCTGCAAAGAAAATACCGGAAGTGACTCAGGTGGCTGTACAAGCTAATGCAACTATAACCCAGGGAGTGTCTTACAATGCGACAGCTCCCATTGCAAAAGATAGAGATGCCAATCAGCTTCTACCCTGGAAGCAACTCAGGCAAGATGTGTCCACTCAAGACTGGAGATAATGCTGCTCTGTCTCCAAAAGAGTAAAGAAAATTTCTGCTGTTTTACCCTTCAGGTAAGGGACTGTATACAGGGCCGTATTTAGAGTTTCTGCTGCCCTAGGCACTTTTCGTTCTGCCTCCCCATGTGTGAGTATGACTAATGCAGACACTGTCGGCAGTGACTTAGGCTACTTGCACGTCAGCGATTTTTGCCATTCGCGGCAGATCCGGCAGTGTTTCCACATCTGCCACGTAACGGATCACTTATGGCAACACTGCATTCGGCATCATTCATTTCCTATGCGACTTGCAGACATGTGCGACACTTGCGGTTTTGATGCGATCCCGCAAATCCGATACTTGCAGCAACGGAAAAAAAAACGCTACTAGCAGTGTTTTTTTGTCTCACCGCAAGTGCCGCACATGTTTGCAAGTCCCATAGGGAATGAATGAGGTCGAATCTATGTGTATGCCCATGTAGCTCTTTCAAAGACAGTGGTTTCCTACCACACTCAAAAGACATACAAATAGGATGTTTAGATTGTGAACCCCAATGGGGACAGTGTTGATGATGTATGTAAAGTGCTGTGGAGTTAATAGCACAATATCAATGAATAAATATTATTCTTAATATTAGGTTACAATACCAGGATCTGAGGATTTTCTGTTTCGAGGTCAAGAGCTCTCTGATGCGATGTTGCTGCCTGTCTCGCTGTCTTCCTCTTTTGACACTGCAGTGTGGTGGATAAGAAAACATTAACTGGTTAACAGCAAGAAGTCTGGTGTCTGTGTACTAACTGAACTAGAAACTCTCCCCACACCATGTCCAGCAGACATTGGAGGATTACTAGATGGATTTTATTATTCTATTACTGCTGTCACGCGGTCTTATGATGTGTACGATGTCAGTAAACTATTCTTAAAAGAACAACACTCTATACAACATATAGATTAGCAACATCAGCATGTAAATATAGAATAGATTTACCTGACACGATATCCGTTGAACTCAGGGTTAATCTTGAGGACTTGATACACTGTCACAGGAAAGAGGAGGACCGGGGGTCTAACCTGACCCTAAACTGGGGTCCTAACTAATCCCTCACCTTGGAGGTACTGATAATGGTTCAGAGGTCCAAGTCTCCAGCCTAACCCTGTCTCCTATCAGTCCCTGAACCCTGTAATCAGTCCTAAGAAGGATACCGATTACCACCAAAGGGATATGGGCTGATCCCTGCTAAATACACAGATTAGACATATAAGACAGACTGGAGAAAACACAGACTTGCATACACACTCAAACACAGAAGGAACATAAATGATCTGGGATATTAAACTCTAAGCAAGGTGAGCTTAAAACAACTAAGGAGCTCTTTAACTTAAGTCTATACAGATACAATCCTATCTGTGGTCTGCATGAAGAATTTCACTGGCAACTCCCAACACAGACAACCAGAGATTTAAAGGAAACCAATCAACAAATAATTAATTGCAGCCGGGAGAAACTGCACCCAGTCCCAGAACTGAGCACAGACAGAATTAACTCCCTAACTGCCAAACACAAAGAAACAGCAACTCAGCTGTGAGAAGTCAGAATGTGCAACCGCGACGATCTTCGTGGCGATGCACACATGACAGTACCCCCCCTTCTACGAGGGGCCTCCGGACCCTCAGGGCCAGGTTTGCCCGGGTGAGTTCTGTGGAAGGTCCGCACCAAACGATCTGCGTTAATGTCAGACGCAGGAACCCACGTCCTCTCCTCTGGACCATACCCCTTCCAATGCACCAAGTACTGAAGGGACCGGCGATTCAGACGTGAGTCAATGATCTTTGACACTTGAAACTCCAAGTTACCATTGACCACCACTGGAGGAGGAGGTAGAGGTGATGGTATGACTGGTGCCACGTAACTCTTAAGTAATGACTTGTGGAACACATTGTGGATTTTAAACGTAGGAGGGAGGTCCAGACGAAATGCCACAGGATTAATTATGGAACTGATCCTGTACGGCCCGATGAATCTGGGGCCCAGCTTCCAGGAGGGAACTTTAAGTTTTATATTCCTGGTAGACAACCATACCAGATCGTTCACATTAAGATCTGGACCAGAAACTCTCCTCCTATCAGCCATACGTTTATAACGGTTCCCCATAGCACTCAGATTATTCAATACACCTCTCCACACTGAAGCAAGTGACGACGAGAAACGCTCCTCCTCAGGAACCCCAGAAGGGCCCCCCCCATTGAATGTACAAAACTGGGGATGAAAACCATATGCCCCAAAAAACGGGGACTTACCAGTGGACTCGCTCCGCCTGTTGTTAAGAGCGAACTCTGCCAGAGGCAAGAAAGAAGACCAGTCCTCCTGGTTCTCTGAGACAAAACACCGAAGATAAGTCTCTAGGCTTTGATTCAGACGCTCTGTCTGACCATTGGTCTGCGGATGAAAAGCCGAGGAAAATGACAATTGCATCCCCCGACGTAAACAAAATGCCCTCCAAAACTTGGACACAAACTGAGACCCCCTATCTGACACCACATCAGAAGGCAACCCATGAAGTCTCACAATCTCCCCAATGAACACCTGCGCCAGAGTTTTAGCATTAGGGAGGGCAGGAAGAGCAATGAAATGTGCCATCTTACTGAACCTGTCAACAACCACCAGTATGACAGTCTTCCCTGACGACTGAGGAAGGTCCGTGATGAAGTCCATAGACAAATGAGTCCATGGACGCTCCGGAAGTTTCAAGGGTAAGAGGGTCCCAGACGGACGGGTATGAGGGGTCTTAGAGCGAGCACAAACCCCACAGGACGCGACAAAAGTTAAAACATCTTTATTAACGTTAGGCCACCAAAACCGGCGAGAAAGGAGATCTAAAGTAGCCTTACTCCCTGGATGTCCTGCTAAAGCAGAATTATGATGTGCCTCAATAACCTTTTGTCTCAACTGATTTGGGACAAACAGTCTCCCTGGAGGTCCTGCAGGGGCGTCCCCCTGAGCCTCTAACACCTCCTCCTCAAGCTCAGAACATTCAGCCGACACTACCACCCCCTCCTGAAGGATAGGAATCGGGTCATCCATTTTCCCGGCCCCTGGGAAACTGCGAGACAAGGCATCCGCCTTAACATTCTTAGATCCAGGGCGATAAGTGACAACAAAATTAAACCTGGTAAAAAACAACGACCATCGAGCTTGTCTGGAATTCAGACGCTTAGCAGATTCCAAATACAGCAGGTTCTTGTGATCAGTAATGACGGTGACCGGGTGGACTGCCCCCTCCAAAAAGTGACGCCATTCTTCAAAAGCCAACTTAATGGCCAAAAGTTCCCTATTGCCGATATCATAATTCCTTTCGGCGGACGACAATTTTTTAGAAAAGAAAGCGCACGGATGCCATTTACCAGGGGACGGACCCTGGGACAATATTGCACCCACCCCTATGTCAGACGCGTCCACCTCCACAACGAACGGCTGTGATGCATCTGGTTGGATGAGAACGGGTGCCGAAGCAAAACATTTTTTCAAAGAGGAAAAAGCTTGGCAAGCTTTGTCCGACCATTTAGAAAAATCCGTCCCTTTTCTTGTCATGTCAGTGAGAGGTTTGACAACAGATGAGAAATTACAAATAAATTTCCGGTAGTAGTTAGCAAACCCCAGAAAACGCTGCAGAGCCTTAAGATCCTCTGGCTGATCCCATTCAAGCACTGCTCTCACCTTTTCAGGGTCCATACGGAAACCGGAGGCTGACACCAAGAAACCCAAAAACTGAAGTTCCTGTACGGCGAATACACACTTTTCCAGTTTGGCGTATAGTTTATTGTCTCGCAAGATCTGCAACACCTGTCTCACATGCTCCTGGTGAGACACAAGATCTGGTGAGTAAATTAAAATGTCATCCAAATATACGACCACAAACAGCCCCACCAGATGACGAAAAATGTCATTAACAAAATGTTGGAATACTGCTGGTGCAGTAGTCAGACCAAAAGGCATGACAAGGTTCTCATAATGTCCCTCCGGCGTGTTAAACGCCGTTTTCCACTCATCCCCCTCTTTTATCCTAATCAGATTATACGCCCCCCTGAGATCCAATTTAGAGAACCATTTGGCGCCAACAATTTGATTGAAGAGATCAGGAATCAGAGGGAGTGGATACGGATCTCGAACAGTAATCCGATTAAGTTCGCGGAAATCCAAGCAAGGGCGTAGGCCTCCATCTTTTTTCTTCACAAAGAAGAACCCCGCGGCCACTGGGGAAGATGAAGGTCTAATATGCCCTTTGGCCAGACTTTCCGAAATATAATCTTTCATAGCCTGCCTCTCAGGACCAGAAAGGTTATATAACCTAGCTTTAGGTAACTTAGCATCAGGAAGTAAATTAATAGAGCAGTCATACACGCGATGAGGAGGCCACTCCTGACACCCCTCCTCAGAGAACACATCCCCAAAGTCCTCTAAAAAAGGAGGCAAAGTACTAGGCACGACCGCACTGATGACTGTGTTCATGCAGTTACTTTTGCAAAACTCCCCCCATTGGCTTATATCTCTGGACTGCCAATTAATCACAGGGTTATGTTTAACCAACCAAGGAAGTCCCAACACAATAGGAGTAGGTAGACCCTCCAACACATAACAAGTAATAGTTCCCTATGTATTGCCCCTACCCGAAGGTCAATGTTATGAACCTCATGAACAAAGCTACCTTGGCCGAGAGGCCTGGCGTCAATGGAGAATATAGGGATCGGTTTGACCAATACACTCAGATGCATACCTTGAGCCTGAGCAAACTGAGCGTCAACCAGATTAGCCCCGGACCCACTATCAAGAAGAACAGAAAATCTCTCCACTCTCGTACCAACCACCACCTCCACTGGTACAAGGAACTGAGAAGAACTAGCGGACGAAATACATACTCCCAGGTTGTCGTCCACCACACAACCTAGGATTAACAGTTTTCCGGCGACTTTTTGCTCAACAAGGCACGGGATGGACATCCCCCAACAAAATGTCCCTCTTTCCCGCAGAAGAAACACCTTCTAGTCCTGCGGCGTACCGCCAATCCCCTCCTACGAAATGATGTCCCTCCCAACTGCATAGGCTCCTCCGAACAGACAAGGGGAACCTCAACATAAGGGACTTTAGTAGTAGGTGGAGTAACAGGGGCGGAGTTACCTCGCACCTCTCCCGGAGCCGTCTATCAGTACGGATAGCTAGGGCCATAGCAGCCTCCAGTGATGGAGGAGAATCATACTGAGCCAAAACGTCCTTTAATTTGTCAGAAAGCCCATGACAAAACTGGCTTCTAAGAGCTGGGTCATTCCACTGAGTATCTGTGGCCCATCTACGGAACTCAGAAGCAAATTCCTCCGCCGGACGATCTCCCTGCTGTATCTTACGTAATTTTGTCTCAGCAAGAGAGACCCGATCTGGGTCATCATATACCAAACCCAGGGCAGTAAAAAATCGATCTACTGACTGTAGAGCCGGGGATCCCGGAGGAAGGGAGAAGGCCCAGGATTGAGGGTCCCCTTGTAGGAGCGAGATAACAATTCCACTCTCTGCTCTTCACTCCCTGATGATCGAGGCCGAAGCCGAAAATACAATTTACATGCTTCCCTGAAGGTAAAAAATTTGTCTCGCCCACCAGTGAACCTGTCCGGGAGAGCTACTTTAGGTTCAAATCTGGTTTGCTCCGAGGGAGACAAAACTTTGGACTTAATGTCCGTCAGCTCCATGGATAATCCCTGCAACTGCAGAGCCAGCTGGGCTACTGGATCCATGGCAACTGGGAATAATTTTATGGGCCAGTGAAAATGTCACGCGGTCTTATGATATGTGTACGATGTCAGTAAACTATTCTTAAAAGAACAACACTCTATACAACATATAGATTAGCAACATCAGCATGTAAATATAGAATAGATTTACCTGACACGATATCCGTTGAACTCAGGGTTAATCTTGAGGACTTGATACACTGTCACAGGAAAGAGGAGGACCGGGGGTCTAACCTGACCCTAAACTGGGGTCCTAACTAATCCCTCACCTTGGAGGTACTGATAATGGTTCAGAGGTCCAAGTCTCCAGCCTAACCCTGTCTCCTATCAGTCCCTGAACCCTGTAATCAGTCCTAAGAAGGATACTGATTACCACCAAAGGGATATGGGCTGATCTCTGCTAAATACACAGATTAGACATATAAGACAGACTGGAGAAAACACAGACTTGCATACACACTCAAACACAGAAGGAACATAAATGATCTGGGATATTAAACTCTAAGCAAGGTGAGCTTAAAACAACTAAGGAGCTCTTTAACTTAAGTCTATACAGATACAATCCTATCTGTGGTCTGCATGAAGAATTTCACTGGCAACTCCCAACACAGACAACCAGAGATTTAAAGGAAACCAATCAACAAATAATTAATTGCAGCCGGGAGAAACTGCACCCAGTCCCAGAACTGAGCACAGACAGAATTAACTCCCTAACTGCCAAACACAAAGAAACAGCAACTCAGCTGTGAGAAGTCAGAATGTGCAACCGCGACGATCTTCGTGGCGATGAACACATGACAACTGCCCAGTCTCTGACTAAGGCCTTATTCATATGTCTGGGTGTAAACATATACTTACATATAAATCTGGACAATTTATCTTATAGATCTCCCGGTATATTATTTATTATAGATCTATAATATATAATGTACAAGGAGACCTATAGTATAAAATGTCCAGAATTATCTGTAATATATGACGTACAATCTATCATATATAATGTCCAGGGTGATCTATAATATATAATGCTCAGGTAGTAGATTTATAATAATGTACGGTCCAGGCAAATCTATACTATATAATGTCCAGAGGCAGAGATATATTTAGGGTACGTTTCCACATTCAGGAAACGCTGCGGGTTGGACGCTGAGAACAGCCGCAGAGTCCAATCCGCAGCGTCCAGATGTTACAGCACAGTGGAGGGGATTTTATGAAATCCCATATCCACTATGCGTACAAAGATGCAGGTGGCAGACCTGCGTATATGCACATGCGGTGCGTCTTTCTAGACCGCAGCATGTCTATTTATCTCGCGGATACGCTCAGTCTACGCAAGATAAATAACACCGTCCTATGTATAGGATGCGGTGATTCCACACGGTTCAATGGACACATGTGGAATCACCGCACGTACAAAAGCCGGCAAAGCTTTGGACGGAGCTGTGTCCTCTCTGCAGCGTTTCCTGAACGTGGAAACATAGCCTTAGGGTATGTGCACACGTTGCAGATTTGTCTGCAGAAGTTTCCGTACATAATCCGCATCTCTTGGCAGAAAACGCAGGTGCGTATTTGATGCGTTTTTTACATGCGGATTTGTATGCCTTTTTGTAAGCTACATAAAGATGTTATTTAACAAAAAAAAAGATTTGCGATGTCATTTCTGTCCAACCTCCTCTTTTACATTAGTCCAGCGTTCATTCTCCCCAGCGCTCATTCCCCACCCCAGCGCTCATGCCCCACCAGCGCTCATTCCCCACCTCAGCGTCAGCGATCATTCCCCACCTCAGGGCTCATTCCCCAGCGCTCATTCCCCCCAGCGCTCATTCCCCACCAGGGCTCATTCCCCACCAGCGCTCATTCCTCCCCAAGCGCTCATTTCCCAGTGCTCTTTCCTCCCCAGCCCTCATTCCTCCGCACTGCCCAGCGCTCACTCCCCCTCACTGCCCCAGCGCTCACTCCCCACCACTACCCCAGCGCTCACTCCCCACCACTACCCCAGCGCTCACTCCCCACCACTACCCCAGCGCTCACTCCTCCCCACTGCCCCAGCGCTCATTCCTCCTTAACTGCCCCAGCGCTCATTCATCCCCAGCGCTCAGTCCCCCCACTGCCCCAGCGCTCACTCCCCCCCACTGTTCCAGCACTTTCCTCCCCACGGCTTTAGCACTCACTCCTCCCCACTGCCCAGCGCTCACTTCCCTCCATTGCCCCAGCGCTCATTCCTCCCCACTGCCCCAGCGCTCACTCCCTCCCACTGTCCCAGCGCTCACTCCCCTCCACTACCCCAGCGCTCATTCCTCCCCACTGCCCCAGCGCTCATTCCTCCCCACTGCCCCAGCGCTCACTCCCTCCCACTGCCCCAGCGCTCACTCCCCTCCATTGCCCCAGCGCTCATTCCTCCCCACGGCCCCAGCGCTCACTCCCTCCCACTGCCCCAGCGCTCATTCCCCTCCACTGCCCAGTGCTCACTCCCCTCCACTGCCCCAGCGCTCACTCCCCTCCACTGCCCCAGCGCTCACTCCCCTCCACTGCCCCAGCTCTCACTCCTCCCCACTGCCCCAGCGCTCACTCCTCCCCACTGCCCCAGCGCTCACTCCCCTCCGCTGCCCCAGCGCTCATTCCTCCCCATTGACCCAGCGCTCATTCCTCCCCATTGACCCAGCGCTCATTCCTCCCCATTGCCCCAGCGCTCATTCCTCCCCACTGCCCCAGCGCTCACTCCCCTCCGCTGCCCCAGCGCTCACTCCTCCCCATTGACCCAGCGCTCATTCCTCCCCATTGACCCAGCGCTCATTCCTCCCCATTGCCCCAGCGCTCATTCCTCCCCACTGCCCCAGCGCTCATTCCTCCCCACTGCCCCAGCGCTCATTCCTCCCCACTGCCCCAGCGCTCATTCCTCCCCACTGCCCCAGCGCTCACTCCCCCTACTGCCCCAGCGCTCATTCCTCCCCACTGCCCCAGCGCTCACTCCCCCACACTGCCCCAGTGCTCATTCCTACCCACTGCCCCAGCGCTCATTCCTACCCACTGCCCCAGCGCTCATTCCTCCCCACTGCCCCAGCGCTCACTCCCCCACACTGCCCCAGCGCTCATTCCTCCCCACTGCCCCAGCGCTCACTCCCCTCCACTGCCCCAGCGCTCACTCCCCCCACTGCCCCAGCGCTCATTCCTCCCCACTGCCCCAGTGCTCATTCCCCCATCATTATACTCACCTCCTCCGGCTCCTGCTGCAGCTCCGATGGTCCAGCGCCGACAACTTCTTCCTGTATGAGCGTGCGGCCACACTTCACGTGGTACCGCTCATTAAGCTCTTGAATATGGACGCCACGCCTATGAGAGTGGAGTGGCATCCATATTCATGAGCTTAATGAGCGGTACCACGAGTGACCGCTCGCTCAGTACAGGAAGAAAATATCGGCGCTGACTGTATATAGTTTACCCCAGGAGGGGATTCCTCAAACAGCAGTTTTAGTTGTTCCAGTTTTTGCTGCACTTTATTCCACTACAGACTGCAGAGATCATGAACTGTGATTGATCCAAAACTCCAGTTGTAAATAGTTTTTGCACCTATTTAGGTGCTCCATCTTGGTTTTACATGCACTTTAGAAAAATGTTTTAAGTCCCATCATTGCAACCACAGATCCGAAGAAAAACCCGTTAGGTGTGGCTGAAGATGAGGTCTATTGGGCAAGGCTTATGTCTTGCAGCCCACCCAAGACCAACGTTGGGGGTTTTCGAGCGGGTCCCCCGCAAGCACAAGGACACTTGAAGATACCCCGGCTGGTAAAGTATCTGCCACCTACCTCATTTGATGACCGTTATGATTGTGTATTAATAAAAGTGTTATTATATTTGTACAGTATGCTTAGAGTGAAGTAAGAATTGTTTTATCTTGAAGAAGTGTTTTATATAGCAGACTTGTTTTATATTGCAGTCATGGAAGAGTACTTGTAGATAATGTGTGTGATAGTTACTGGTAACAGATACCACTTAGTATAAATATGTACAGATAGTCGTTTGAGTACTAAAAGCACTTTTTGTAGAAAATGTCTTAAGAGTGATAGTGAGAAGAAAAAGTATTGTTGTAAGGACAAAGAAGTCCAAATTAGGTGGCAAACCACATAGCCACGGTTGCTACACAGAAAACACCCCGGATGGGGCTTGCACTAGTAGAGAATAATGAATGTTACAGTATTTTTTGTAGGAAGAGAAACAAATGTAAATAGTATTTTTGAAAGAAAAATTATGCTCTATTCCGGTAGCGAACTTGAGAGTTAACGGTTGCTACCAAAGCACTTTGAGAGTAAGTTAATGTTATTATGTAACGTTTAAGAATAAGTGCCTCCCATACTGGGAAGTTGAGTTTGAAATTATGTTGTTAATGTGCACATGATAAAAAGTTTTGTATGTTTCCGGTGACATCTGTATTACTGTTTCAGCCCGCGGACGTGCTGTGTTTAACAGGGGGGGTATGTGGCGCCCCTGAGGGTTCAGTCGCCACAGAGGTATTGCGCCTCATCTAGAGGTGTGATACCCCATTCCCAGGTAAGGAGGGAGCACCACCCAGGACTCTGACACCTGCACCCAACACAGACTATAGCAGCTGGGCACCCTGGACGTACCATGCGGGAGGATGGTCTCATCCCAGGCTGGTTAGTAAAGAGTGTATGGGTGGGTGGAGCTAGAAAGTAGGAAGAGGGGGAGAGAAGCTTGAGGAAGCAAGAACAGAGTTTAGGGAGACGTGAGGAGGAAGTGGAAGGAGACAGACGTGTGGTGAAGCAGCTCCCTGTCAGGAGGAGCTGCAGAGCAAAGGAGTCTAGAGACAGACTCAGAGAGGGCCTTGAGCTGGGAAGAGCTCGGTCCCAGACGTGGAAGGTGGAGAGAGAAGCCGAAGAGGAGAGAAGCTTCTGGAGAGAGAGAGAAGGGGTCCTAGGGACACGGAGAGAGCGAGATCCATTCGTGGGCCCGATCTGTTTGCAGAGGGACTAGGTCGCAGAGGGGACTCAGCCCCTTAGCCTAGTGGAGAACTTTAGGACTCAGCTAGCAAACTGACTGCTGTGGTAACTTTAGGGATCACAGTCAATAACCACAATTATCTTCGCCGGACAGGTAGCTATATAGAATCAAGGAAACGCAGAGATAAGACGTTATCCGACAGGATTCGCAGCCGCTGATCTGGGACACTGTTTGTGAAGGTGCTGGAAAGGTAGAAGGCGGGAAAATCATCACAGTGAGACAGCCAGTGAAAGGAACACATATATAGAAAGGAGTCCTGGAAAGGCGTTTCCCAAACTACCTGGGAGTTTGCTGAGCCCCTCACCTAGAGGACACCAAGCGGGCATCTGTACTGCTGGCATCTGAACTGTGAGTAAAGCCTTGGAAACTGCAACTGACTGTCTTCTCAAGTTCTTCCCGTGGCGCACACTCCACTCTGCTACATCTCTCAGCACCGTTACCATCTATCACATCTTCCTGCCCTGGGACGACATAGCCTCACCTGTGGGAGGCTTTACCAACTCTGCTGCATCCCACCATCTGTCCCAGAGGATCTGCACCGCAGCGCTGGTCACCTCTGACCAGAAAACACAGGTGGCGTCACGAATACTATACTACAAACTCTATCATCCTCTGTAAATATTCCCCTTTTATTGGACCGGGTCACTGCCGCTGTGACACATCCCCTTAAGACACCGGCCCGGTACCGATTATCCCACTGCCCTGGTGGGTGATCCACCTACAGTACAGACCAAAAGTTTGGACACACCTTCTCATTTAAAGATTTTTCGGTATTTTCATGACTATGAAAATTGTAAATTCACACTGAAGGCATCAAAACTATGAATTAACACATGTGGAATTATATAAACAAAAAGTGTGTAACAACTGAAATTATGTCTTATATTCTAGGTTCTTCAAAGTAGCCACCTTTTGCTTTGATTACTCCTTTGCACACTCTTGGCATTCTCTTGATGAGCTTCAAGAGGTAGTCACCGGAAATGGTCTTCCAAAAATCTTGAAGGAGTTCCCAGAGATGCTTAGCACTTGTTGGCCCTTTTGCCTTCACTCTGCGGTCCAGCTCACCCCAAACCATCTCGATTGGGTTCAGGTCTTGTGACTGTGGAGGTCAGGTCATCTGGTGTAGCACCCCATCACTCTCCCTCTCAAATAGCCCTTACACAGCCTGGAGGTGTGTTTGGGGTCATTGTCCTGTTGAAAAATAAATGATGGTCCAACTAAACGCAAACCGGATGGAATAGCATGCCGCTGCAAGATGCTGTGGTAGACATGCTGGTTCAGTATGCCGTCAATTTTGAATAAATCCCCAACAGTGTAACCAGCAAAGCACCCCCACACCATCACACCTCCTCCTCCATGCTTCACGGTGGGAACCAGGCATGTAGAGTCCATCCGTTCACCTTTTCTGCGTCGCACAAAGACATGGTGGTTGGAACCAAAGATCACAAATTTGGACTCATCAGACCAAAGCACAGATTTCCACTGATCTAATGTCCATTCCTTGTGTTCTTTAGCCCAAACAAGTCTCTTCTGCTTGTTGCCTGTCCTTAGCAGTGGTTTCCTAGCAGCTATTTTACCATGAAGGCCTGCTGCACAAAGTCTCCTCTTAACAGTTGTTGTAGAGATGTGTCTGCTGCTAGAACTCTGTGTGGCATTGACCTGGTCTCTAATCTGAGCTGCTGTAAACCTGCGATTTCTGAGGCTGGTGACTCGGATAAACTTATCCTCAGAAGCAGAGGTGACTCTTGGTCTTCCTTTCCTGGGGCGGTCCTCATGTGAGCCAGTTTCTTTGTAGAACTTGATGGTTTTTGCAACTGCACTTGGGGACACTTTCAAAGTTTTCCCAATTTTTCGGACTGATTGACCTTAATTTCTTTAAGTTATGATGGCCACTCGTTTTTCTTTACTTAGAATTTGTATTCTGGCAAGAAAAAAGCAGCTAACAGTCTATTCAGTAGGGCTATCAGCTGTGCATGCACCAGACTTCTGCACAACACAACTCATGGGCCCAACCCCATTTATAAGGCCAGAAATCCAACTTATTAAACCTGATAGGGCACACCTATGA
This sequence comes from Oophaga sylvatica, assembly GCA_033576555.1. Classification (NCBI taxonomy): domain Eukaryota; kingdom Metazoa; phylum Chordata; class Amphibia; order Anura; family Dendrobatidae; genus Oophaga; species Oophaga sylvatica. The sequence continues at coordinate 41,281 of JARQOD010003509.1, read as the reverse complement.
AGTGAAAACCATTCCCGGTGACTTCCTCTTGAAGCTCACCAAGAGAATGCTAAGAGTGTGCAAAGCAGTCATCAAAGCAAAAGGTGGCTACTTTGAAGAACCTAGAATATAAGACATATTTTCAGTTGTTACACACTTTTTTGTTAAGTATATAATTCCACGTGTTATGTCATAGTTTTGATGCCTTCAGTGTGAATGTACAATTTTCATAGTCATGAAAATACAGAAAAATCTTTAAATGAGAAGGTGTGTCCAAACTTTTGGTCTGTACTGTATGTAGCTCAGTAAGAGGTCTCCCACACAGTATGATGGCCCCCACAGACCCCACACAGTATGACGGCCCCCACAGCACCTCACACACTATTATGGCCACCACAGAAAATAAGGACCCCCACTCAGTATGCAGGCCCTTACAGTCCACCACAACCCCTTACTCAGTATAATGGCCCCTACCAGCCACACATTCACTATGAGAGTCCTGACCGCTCTTTTCTTAATATTAAGCCCCCACAATTCCTGATATTTAAAATAAACACACACACTACTCACCCAACCCAGTTCCCGCGGTGCAATGCTCCAGTCTGTGCAGTGTGAGTACTGAGGCACCATACTACAGGAGTGATGTAGTGACGTCATTGTGCTAGTAGTGCACGGAGTCTCAGACTTACAGTGGTGGATCAGGAGCTTTGGACTCCCTGATTCACTATTCTATTCAATGGTATCACCGTCATGGGAGTGTGGAAATCTCTGAAATTGTTATGATGGGAAGGAGAGGGTGACTAATACCAAACCCCACGAGCCCTCTCAATTCATAGGCATAATAGTGACCGAGTGGGCTACCTTTATGGATGATGCACTCCTGCCTATCCAACTATCGTATGGTAAATATCTCATAGATCCTGGGTTCATTAGTATCTGTATCAAGAATGAGACAGAGAGTATTTCCTAATTAGCTGTGAGGTTGTCAGTGGGGTGGATGGCACCATATTATGCATGAAGGGGCAGTACTGTGGGAACATTAGAAAGTGTGGGGAAGGCAGTACTGTGAAAACATTATACTGTGTGTGAGGGGGATGCGAGTCCTGTGGAAATATTATCCTGTGTGTATGGCAAGCTGCTATTGTGGGAACATTATACTGTGTGTGGTGGGATGAAGGTACTATGGAAACATTATACTGTGTGGAGAGAATGGCGGTACTATGAGAAGATTATACTGTGTGTGGTGGAATGGTGATACTGTAAGATTATACTGTGTTTGGAGGGAAATTTGGTAATGTGAGAAGATTATACTATGTGTGGGGGTATGGCGATATTGTAGAAATATCTTTTGTGTGAAAGATACCAGTAGTGTGGAAACTTTTTACTGTGTGAAGGACATCATGTATACTGCATAAGGGGTGTAAAAAAGTGTGTCATAAGAATGAATCCTCAGGGCTGTGAGGCAATTGTACAAAAAGACTACCATATGCCGTCCAGACGGGACTTTACAGAATCAGTGGCAAGAGGGAGAGTTTCAAGAAGAAAGAGTCTGGATGGTACACCAGGTCAGGTGACTTTGATGATGCAGTTATTATAAAGGCCCTAGCCCCAAAGTCAGAACAGATTTGATGCCAAACAAAACGGGATGCCAGTGAAGAATCTGAGGTACCAGGCCATGGTAAAGTGTCCGAGGTAGCTGGTTGTAGTGGCAGAACCAGGCAGTACAAGACAAGTCCCAGAGTCCAGACTATGCCAGCCAAGGCCCAAGAACCAGACCTGCGCTGGTCAAAATCCGAAGTCCAGACAATGCCTGTCAAGGCCCGAGAACCTGACCTGTGACGTTCAAGACCCAGAGTCCAGACTATGTCGGCCAAAAGCAGAGTACCAGCTCTTATTACTTCTGGTACAAGAGACGGATGTGCCAATGATCTGTGAGGAGATTCCGCTCAGTAGTACATGCCTGCAGTAAAGAACAGGAGGCGGGAGTGAGCCGGGCCATTGCTTCCAGCACTGAACTCAGTACAGGTGTTGGTCCAGGGTAGTGCAACAGACAAGGTGAAAGCTGGTTGAAGTGAAGGCGGCCCAGCGAGCCTTGATAGACTTTGCAAGGAGGACTTATGACCTAATGGGAAGAGGTGGAAACCTCACTATTGACTGTGTTCACAGAAGAGACAGTGTTGTCAACCATGTGTGTCAGGAAAATCACCCTTAAAACGGAAAACTTGGCACTCAAGGTGTTACAAGAAAAGTTCATTTATTTATAGTGCATCCAGACAAAAATATTTGAACGTTTTCGGTCCACTAAGAGACCTTCATCAGAACATTTCCAGAAGGACACTAGAGACAACAGATTATATATACGCTAGAGGGTTAAGTCTCCAAAGCGAAGCAATGGTTGTACTGGATGCGTTAAGTTCTGTGTAGTACAAGATATATCACAAACTGTGAAATGGACCGGGGCAGCAGCTAAAACGCACTAAAATAGATGCTGAACCTTAGTAGGAGTATCAGCGCGTCTGCATTGCAAGCCGGCCGCTTGCCAGTGAAGGAACGCTCGGTGTCCAGGTCCAGAGCTGCCGCCACCCGTTCCTTATTTTGCTCTGGACCTGGACACCGACAGCTCCTTCACTTCATAAAATGTTCAAATAATATTTTTGTCTGGATGCACTATGAATAAATGAACTTTTCTTGTAACACACCTTGTGTTAGAACTCTCCTGTTAGGTTTTTTTTTATCTTGTTGGTCACATGACCTTTGTGGCCTATTTATTCCGGCTCCACCTTCTGGCTTTGCTGGACTTCATTGTAACTTATACTCTTAAGCTAGCCAGGTGATCTGTTACCTAACTCAGACAGTTTTTGCTTGGTCTTTTGACCTCTATGTTCTATGTTCTTTGTTTTGCCTTTTGCTGCTACAACTCCTGTTAGGAGGTGTCCATCTTTTCTCCCAGTCCCTAGTCCTTGTAGGGATCCCTCCCTCACATCTATAGGTCTTCATTCAGACTAGCTGAGGACTTTAGCGGGTCTGATCGCAGGATCAGGTTCCCCGTTACATCGTAGGGATCCAGCTTAGTTCTATTGTAGGGACAGACTTCCCTTCTTTCCTTAGTGCTTGCAGCAGATCATAACAGTAAGTCCAGCCCAAAAATATCTCTAAGGAAAGATTTCCAGTTTTCATCATGGTGTCGGTTCAGGATTTGGCTCAACGCCTGCAGGGACTCTCTCTGGAGGTGGCTGAGATCCAGCAACACGTGAGTAGTTGTTCTGGAGCACATTTCATGGAGCCAAAGGTACGTTTGCCTTATTTATTTTTTGGTGAACAACAAGATTTTTTTTCTTTTAAAAATGCTTGCTTGTTGTATTTCCGTTTGAGACCCAGATCCTCTGGTGATGAATCTCAGCACATAGGGTTCATAATGTCACTTTTGCGCAAAGAACCTCAGGAATGGGCCTTTTCTCTGCAACCTAGTGATCCATGCTTTAGATCAGTGGATAGTTTTTTTTCTGCTTTGGGGTTATTATATGACAATCCTGATCATGTTTCATCAGCTGAGACAGAATTGAGACGTTTGAGACAGGGATCAGGTAATGTGGAAAAATACTGTACTCACTTCCGTCGGTGGTCCACTCAGGTGGGGTGGAACGATTCAGCTTTGAAAAATTTGTTTCTTGCAGGGCTAAGTGAAAGGGTTAAAGATTTGCTGATTGTGTATCCCATACCTGGTAACTTGCAAGAGGCTATGCAATTAGCCATACGGGTGGATAGGAGACTGCGTGCAAGGGTTAATGAGAGTAAATCCTCTGCCATGTCAGCTCCAAGTCTTTAGAGTTTCTGTTCTGACATTGGAGAGCCAATGGAGATGGGAGCGATGGCATCTCACTCTCAGGAAAAAGACCGCTGGTTTTCTGAAGGTTTGTGCTTTTATTGCGGCAAATCTGACCATTTCATTAAGAACTGTGTTCTTCGTATGAACAAAGGAAAAAAAAAAAAGGTCAGTTTTGCCTATATAGCCTGTTTAAATACTAAGGGCGTTTTTCTTTCTGCCACTACTACTGCTGCTCAGGAAGAATTAATGGATTTTCGGGTATCTGTCAATTGTGGTTCCACTCTGAATGTGACTGATGGGGAATTCTTGGAAAAACTTAAATTAAAACCTAAACCTTTGTCATCCCCTATTCCTGTGGTTTCGGTTGATGGTTCTCCCCTGAGGAATGTTAGTCACAAGATCTGTGAATTTCCTCTCACTATTAATGGTGTTTACCAAGAGAATTTGGATTTGGTAGTATTGAATAATTTGCCTTCTCCAGTGATTTTGGGGTTACCCTGGTTAAAATTGCACACTGGACTGCTCTACCAATGAAATTAAGTCCTGGAGCCCCAAGTGTTATGACAAATGTTGTAACGGGCGTATTGCTGAAGTGGATAAAGGGAAATTACCTGTACCTATTCAGGATTTTTGGAAAGTTTTTTCTGAGAAGGAATCGCAGATTTTACCTCCCCATAGAGACTATGATTGTACTATTGAATTTGTCCCAGGAGCGACTCTTCCTAAAAGTCGTTTATTTAATCTTACTATTCCTGAGAGAAAGACTTTGGAGGAATACATACAGACAAGCTTGGCCGCCGGTCACATTAGGCCTTCCAAGTCTCCTGCGGCTGTTGGATTTTTTTTTGTTAAAAAAAAGGACGGCGGTTTACGTCCTTGTTTGGACTTTCGTGAGATTAATAAAATTACTGTACGCAATCCTTACCCACTGCCATTGATTCCTGATTTGTTTAATCAGTTAGTGGGGGCCAAGTGGTTTTCCAAAATTGATCTTCGGGGGCATAAAATTTGTTGCGCATGAAGGAGGGTGACGAATGGAAGACTGCGTTTAACACTCCTGTGGGGCATTTTGAGAATCTGGTTATGCCTTTTGGTCTTACCAATGCTCCTGCATTTTTTCAGAATCTTATTAATGACATCCTTAGACCTTTGATCGGCAAAAGTGTGGTTGTGTATTAGGATGACATTTTGATTTATTCACCGGATCTGGAGTCTCATTGGAGGAGTGTGCGTGAGGTATTACAGTTGTTAATGGACAATTCGCTTTTTGCTAAGCTGGAGAAATGTGAGTTCGCTGTACAGAGAATTAGTTTTTTGGGTTACATTATCTCCAGCGAAGGTTTTGAGATGGACCCGGTGAAAGTTCAAGCTGTGCAGGAATGGCCTAGGCCTATTGGTTTGAAATCGTTACAGAGGTTTTTGGGTTTCGCCAATTATTATAGAAAATTCATTAAAAATTTTTCTATTATTGTCAAACCTCTGACCGATCTCACCAGGAAAGGTGCTAATGCGGTTCAGTGGACTACTGAGGCCATTGAAGCTTGTGTTTTTAACCCCTTCATGACCCAGCCTATTTTGACCTTAAAGACCTTGCCATTTTTTGCAATTCTGACCAGTGTCCCTTTATGAGGTAATAACTCAGGAACGCTTCAACGGATCCTAGCGATTCTGAGATTGTTTTTTCGTGACATATTGGGCTTCATGTTAGTGGTAAATTAAGGTCGATAATTTTTGCGTTTGTGAAAAAAATGGAAATTTGGCGAAAATTCTGAAAATTTTGTAATTTTCAAATTTTTAATTTTTATTCTGTTAAACCAGAGAGTTATGTGGCACAAAATAGTTAATAAATAACATTTCCCACATGTCTACTTTACATCAGCACAATTTTGGGAACAACATTTTTTTTTGTTAGGAAGTTATAAGGGTTAAAAGTTGACCAGCGATTTCTCCTTTTTACATCAAAATTTACAAAACCATTTTTTTTAGGGACCACCTCACATTTGAAGTCACTTTGAGGGGTCTATATGGCAGAAAATACCCAAAAGTGACACCTTTATAAAAACTGCACCCCTCAAGCTACTCAAAACTACATTCAAGAAGATTATTAACCCTTCAGGTGCTTCACAGGAACTAAAGCAACGTGGAAGGAAAAAATGGACATTTTAATTTTTCCAACAAAAATTTTCTTTTAGCATCAATTTTTTCATTTTTACATGGGCATCAGGATAAAATGGATCCTAAAATTTGTTGGGCAATTTCTCCTGAGTACACAGATACCTCATATGTGGTCATAAACCACTGTATGGGCGCACAGCAGGGCTCAGAAGGGAAGGAGCGCCATTTGACTTTTTGAATAGAAAATATGCTGGAATATTTAGCGGTTGCCATGTCACATTTGGAGAGTCCCTGTGTGCCTAAACATTGGAGCTCCCCCACAAGTGACCCCATTTTGGAAACTAGACCTCCTAAGGAACTTATCTAGATGCATAGTGATCACTTTGAACCCAAGGTGCTTCACAAATTGATCTGTAAAAAAAAGAAAGTACTTTTTTTTCACAAAAATTTTCTTTTAGCCTCAGTTTTTTTTATTTTCACATGGGCAACAGTATAAATTGGATCCTAAAATTTGTTGGGCAATTTCTCATGAGTACATAGATACCTCATATGTGGTCATAAACCACTGTTTGGGCGCACGGCAGGGCTCAGAAGGGAAGGAGCGCCATTTGACTTTTTGAATAGAAAATATGCTGGAATATTTAGCGATTGCCATGTCGCATTTGGAGAGTCCCGGTGTGCCTAAACATTGGAGCTCCCCCACAAGTGACCCCATTTTGGAAACTAGACGCCCTAAGGAACTTATCTAGATGCATAGTGAGAACTTTGAACCCCCAGGTGCTTCACAGAAGTTTATAACGCAGAGCCGTGAAAATAAAAAATCATTTTTTTTCTCAAAAAATGATTTTTTAGCCCACTATTTTTTATTTTCACAATGGTTACAGGAGAAATTGGACCCAAAAAGTTGTTGTCCAGTTTGTCCTGAGTACGCTAGTACCCCATATGTGGGGGGAACCACTGTTTGGGCACACGTCAGGGCTCGGAAGGGATGTGGTGACGCTTTGAAATGCCGACTTGATGGAATGGTCTGCGGGCATCTTGTTACGTTTGCAGAGCCCCTGATGTGCCTAAACAGTAGAAACTCCCCACAAGTGACCCCATTTAGGAAACTAGACCCCGCAAAGAACTTATCTAGATGTGTGGTGAGCACTTTGAACCCCCAAGGGCTACACAGAAGTTTATAACGCCCGGGCATGAAAATAAAAAAATCATATTTTTTCCACAATCAGGATCTTTTAGTCCCCAATTTTTTTATTTTCCCAAGGGTAACATGAGAAATTAGACCCCAAAAGTTGTTGTCCAATTTGTCCTGAGTATGCTGATATCCCATATGTGGGGAGAAAACTACTGTATGGGCACACGTCGGGGCTCGGATGGGAAGTAGTGACGTTTTGAAATGCCCACTTGATGGAATGGTCTTCGGGCGTCATGTTACGTTTGCAGAGTCCCTGATGTGCCTAAACAGTAGAAACTCCCCACAAGTGACCCCATTTTGGAAACTAGATCCCCCAAGGAACTCCTATAGATGTGTGATAAGCACTTTGAATCTCCAAGTCCTTCACAGAAGTTTATAACGCAGAGCCGTGAAAATATAAAATCATTTTTTTTCCACAAAAATAATTTTTAGTCCCCAATTTTTTTTCCCAATGTTAACAGGAGAAATTAGAACCCCCAAAGTTGTTGTGCAATTTTTCCCGAGTACGCTGATACCTCATATGTGGGGATAAACCACTGTTTGGGCATACGTCGGGGCTTGGAATAAAGGGAGCACTGTTTGACTTTTTGAACGCAAAATTTGCAGGAATCAATGGTGGCGCCATGTCGCGTATGGAGACCCCTGATGTGCCTAAATAGTGGAAACCCCTCAATTCTAACTCCAACACTAACCCCAACACACCCCTAACTCCAACCCTAACCCTACACACACCTAACCCTAATACAAACCCTAATCATAACCCTAACCCCAACACACCCCTAACCCTAATCCCAACTCTAACCATAAACCTAACTACAAGCCTAACCCTAATTCCAACCCTAACCCTAATTCCAACCCTAACTCAAATTCCAACCCTAACTCAAATTCCAACCCTAACTCAAATTCCAACCCTAACTCAAATTCCAACCCTAACCGTAATTCTAACCTTAACCCTAATGCTAACCCTAACCCTAGTTCTAACCCTAAGGCTGGGTTCATATTGCGTTTTACCAGCCCGTTCAACACGTAGCGTTGACCGGCTGGTAACGGTATAGCATAACGCAATCGCGTTATGCTATACCCGCTAGCGCAGATGAATCAGCAGATAATCAGCCACGGATCCGCAGCAAAATCAGTCACGGATCAGCAACAAAATCCGCCGCGGATCAGCGGCGAAATCCGCCGCGAATCCGCAGTGGATCAGCAGCGAAATCCGCCGCGGATCAGCAGCGAAATCAGCCGCGGATCAGCAGCGAAATCCGCCGCGAATCAGCAGCGAAATCCGCCGCGAATCAGCAGCGATATCCGCCGCGGATCCGCAGCGAATCAGCAGCAAAATCAGTCGCGGATCAGCAGCGAAATCCGCCGCGGATCCGCAGCGAAATCAGTCGCGGATCCGCAGCGAAATCAGTCGCGGATCCGCAGCGAAATCAGTCGCGGATCCGCAGCGAAATCAGTCGCGGATCCGCAGCGAAATCAGTCGCGGATCCGCAGCGAAATCAGTCGCGGATCCGCAGCGAAATCAGTCGCGGATCCGCAGCGAAATCAGTCGCGGATCCGCAGCGAAATCAGCCGCGGATCCGCAGCGGATCAGCAGCGAATCCGCCGCGGATCAGCAGCGAAATCCGCCGCGGATCAGCAGCGAAATCAGCCGCGGATCAGCAGCGATATCCGCCGCAGATCCTCAGCGAAATCCGCCGCGGATCAGCAGCGAAATCAGCCGCGGATCAGCAGCGATATCCGCCGCGGATCCTCAGCGAAATCCGCCGCGGATCCGCAGCGAAATCCGCCGCGGATCAGCAGCGAAATCCGCTAGGAAAAAAAAAAAATATTCTTTTTTTTATTATTTGTCCCTACCTATGACGGGGGGGGGGGGGGGGGGGGGTTCATTTACTTTTTTTTTTTTTACATTTTCCAAGATGGCGGCGCCATGAAGAATCCCGGGCAGCCGCCGGGACGGATCCAGGGACATCGGTGGACCGGGAGAGGTGAGTAGGGGACGTCGGAAGGTGAGGGGGGGTGATCGCAGGAGCAGGGGAGCAGACAGCGACGGCGGTGACCGATCGCTGCCATCTTTCGATGGCGGCGGCCGATCACCGCCGTGACATGGTGTGGGGGGGGGTCTGATCGCGGTCTCCAGCCATGGCAGATGCTATTGCAGCATCGGCCATGGCTGGATTGTAATATTTCACCAGTTTCATTGGTGAAATATTACAAATCGCTCTGATTGGCAGTTTCACTTTTAACAGCCAATCAGAGCGATCGTGGCCACGTGGGGGTTAAGCCAACCCCCCTGTGGTGATGCAGTAAGGGTCCTGTTACTGCGGGTCGGGTGACCTTTCAGTGACCCCGGGCCCCCGACCCGCAGTAACATGATTTATAGCATGACGCCTACGTCGGCGTCATGGGTCGGGATGGCACAGGTTTTCATGACGCCGACGTCATGGGTCGGGAAGGGGTTAAAGGAGAGATTCAGTTCTGCTCCCATCCTTATGCAGCCTGATGTGACTAAACCGTTTTTGGTTGAGGTTGATGCTTCTTCTGTGGGGGTCGGCGCGGTGTTGTCTCAGGAAAACACGGATGGAGTGCATCCTTGTGCTTTTTTTTTCAAAAAAATTTTCTGAGACTGAACTGAATTATGATATTGGTAATCGGGAATTATTGGCCATTAAACTCGCATTTGAACACTGGCGGCATCTCTTGGAAGGTGCTGAATTTCCGTTCAGGTTTTTACAGATCATAAAAATCTGATCTATCTGGATGCTGTCAAACGCTTGAATGCCCGTCAGGCTAGGTGGGCACTGTTATTCTCACGGTTTAATTTTTCTGTCACTCACATCCCAGGTACTAAGAATGTGAAAGCTGATGCTTTGTCTCGCAGTTTTTCTCCCATGATTGGTACTGAGGAGGAGGAGAACATTTTACAAGAAGGGGTTGTGATTGCTGCTTTGGACTCTGTGTTGGAAGATGAGATTCTTAAAGCACAGGAGAATGCCCCATCTAACACTCCACATGGGAGGTTGTTTGTGCCTGGGACCTTTAGGAGAGATTTGTTTGTGGAGTGTCATGAGTCTCGGTTGGCAGGTCATCCTGGAATCTCTGAGACCAAGAGACTTGTGGGTCGCAGTTTTTGGTGGCCTGGATGGCAGAAGGAAGTCATTAAGTGGGTGCGTCAGTGTACTGTGTGTGCTAGATCTAAGTCTTCACATACTTCTGCTGCGGGGTTGCTTTGCCCTCTGGAGGTTCCTAGTGCACCTTGGACACATTTGGCTATGGACTTTATTACTGACCTTCCCCCCTCTGAGGGTTTCACTGTCATCTGGGTGGTCGTGGACCGTTTTAGCAAGATGTGTCACTTGGTTCCTTTCATCAAACTGCCCTGCGCTAAGACTCTCGCTAAGGCCTTTGTCAAGAAAATTGTCAGACTACATGGCGTTCCTACTGACATTGTTTCTGATAGGGGACCTCAGTTCGTGGCTCGTTTTTGGTGCGCCTTTTGTGACAGGTTGGGTGTTCATTTGTCGTTTTCATCCGGATATCATCCTGAGTTTAATGGCCAGACAGAAAGGAAAAACCAGGATGTTGAGCAGTTCTTGCGTTGTTTTGTGGCAGACAATCAAGAGGGGTGGTCTGAGTTTCTGCCACTTGCTGAATTTGCTCTTAACAATCATACATCCGCTTCTGCTGGTTGTTCGCCTTTTTTTGCTGCACTGGGAGACATCCGTCGTTTGGGTCATTCTCCAAATTGGTATCGGCCGTGCCTGAAGAGGAAAATTTCTCTGGTCATTTGGAGAGAGTTTGGAAGGATGTGCGTGGTAATCTTCAGGAGGCTAACAGAAAATCTAAAGGGTACTTTGATAGGAAACGGCAAGAGGTTTTGTTTGCTATTGGTGACATGGTTTGGTTATCCTCTAAGAATCTGAGGTTGAGGATTCCTTCTAAAAAATTGGGTCCCAAGTTTGTAGGGCCCTTTAAGGTGCTTCAGGTTGTTAACCAATCGGCTGTTAGGTTGGAGGTTCCTACCTCCTGGAAGATTAATCCGGTGTTTCATGTTTCTCTGTTGAAAAGAGCTGATGTGTCGGATGGAGACGTCTCTGCCACTGTTCTCCCGGTGGTGGAGGACGGGGAATATGAAATTTATCTCATCCTAAATTCTAGACGTTATAGAGGGAGTTTGCAGTATCTCGTCGCTTGGAAGGGTTTCGGACCCGAGGATAACTCATGGGTGAGGGCGGATGATGTTTCTGCGTCCAGACTTGTCAGCGTTTCACAAGAGGTTTCCGGATAAGCCTGGTTCTAGGGGATCCGGAGGATCCTCTTAGAAGGGGGGGTACTGTTAGAACTCTCCTGTTAGTTTTTTTTTTATCTTGCTGGTCACATGACCTTTGTGGCCTATTTAATCCGGCTCCACCCTTCTGGCTTTGCTGGACTTCATTGTAACTTATACTCTTAAGCTAGCCAGGTGCTCTGTTACCTTACTCAGACAGTTTTTGCTTGGTCTTTTGAACTCTATGTTTTGCCTTTTGCTGCTACAACTTCTGTTAGGAGGTGTCCATCTTTTCTCCCAGTCCCTAGTCCTTGTAGGGATCCCTCCCTCACATCTATAGGTCTTCGTTCAGACTAGCTGAGGACTTTAGCGGGTCTGATCGCAGGATCAGGTTCCCCGTTACATCGTAGTGATCCAGCTTAGTTCTATTGTAGGGACAGACCTCCCTTCTTTCCTTAGTGCTTGTAGCAGATCATAACACCTTGAGTGCCAAGTTTTCCGTTTTATGTTTATCAGGCTGGATACCTGACTTGTGCACCAATTTCGTTTTGTGTTGAGTGCCGTGGTTTCTCTATATCATGAGGAAAATCACCCTTGTCAGCAGCTAAAGTAACATTTGGTTAGAGGCTGCTATTACAGTGAGAGTGAGCCGGAGAATTCATTGTATATCTGACATTGTATATTTCACCTCAGTCACCCTCTTTTGTATTATTCACTGTTACCATAGTGATCTCAATTCCCATTATCAGGGAAATAATTATATTGGTTACCTCCGGTTTGTGTGTTGTATCCGGTCACCTACTTACAGGGGCATAATGGGGGCATTACACTGTGTGGGGGCATCATATATACTGCATAAGGGCATAATGGGGTATTACACTGTGTGGGGCCAAGAAAGGGGCCCTGTACTATGAGAACAATCCGTCTCCTCCCTTCCTGTCTCCCATAGTTGGGTCGTATGTATCTATTACAGGAAACACCACAGAAACGTAATGATTCTTATAAAGAGTCTCCGTGCTGAAGGGGTTAATGTCCCCCCGCGCTCAGTAATGGGGAATCTCCAGCACCGACCTCCACCCGCAGAGCCGCACTCCACATAGAGAATAATGGAGCCTCCAGCACCGACCTCCACCCGCAGAGACACACTCCACATAGAGAATAATGGAGACTCCAGCACCGACCTCCACCCGCAGAGCCGCACTCCACATAGAGAATAATGAAGCCTCCAGCACCGACCTCCACCCGCAGAGCCACACTCCACATAGAGAATAATGGAGCCTCCAGCACCTACCTCCACCCGCAGAGCCACACTCTACATAGAGAATAATGGAGCCTCCAGTACCTACCTCCACCCGCAGAGCCACACTCCACATAGAGAATAATGGAGCCTCCAGCACCTACCTCCACCCGCAGAGCCGCAATCTACATTGAGAATAATGGAGCCTCCAGCACCTACCTCCACCCGCAGAGCCGCACTCCACAGAGAATAATGGAGCCTCCAGCACCTACCTCCACCCGCAGAGCCACACTCCACATAGAGAATAATGGAGCCTCCAGCACCGACCTCCACCCGCAGAGCCACACTCCACATAGAGAATAATGGAGCCTCCAGCACCTACCTCCACCCGCAGAGCCACACTCCACATAGAGAATAATGGAGCCTCCAGCACCGACCTCCACCCGCAGAGCCACACTCCACATAGAGAATAATGGAGCCTCCAGCACCTACCTCCACCCGCAGAGCCGCACTCCACATAGAGAATAATGGGGAATCTCCAGCACCTACCTCCACCCGCAGAGCCGCACTCCACATAGAGAATAATGGAGCCTCCAGCACCTACCTCCACCAGCAGAGCCGCACTCCACATAGAGAATAATGGAATCTCCAGCACCTACCTCCACCCGCAGAGCCGCACTCCACATAAAGAATAATGGAGCCTCCAGCACCGACCTCCACCCGCAGAGCAGCACTCCACATAGAGAATAATGGAGCCTCCAGCACCTACCTCCACCCGCAGAGCCGCACTCCACATAGAGAATAATGGAGCCTCCAGCACCTACCTCCACCCGCAGAGCCACACTCCACATAGAGAATAATGGAGCCTCCAGCACCTACCTCCACCCGCAGAGCCACACTCCACATAGAGAATAATGGAATCTCCAGCACCTACCTCCACCCGCAGAGCCGCACTCCACATAAAGAATAATGGAGCCTCCAGCACCGACCTCCACCCGCAGAGCAGCACTCCACATAGAGAATAATGGAGCCTCCAGCACCTACCTCCACCCGCAGAGCCGCACTCCACATAGAGAATAATGGAGCCTCCAGCATCGACCTCCACCCGCAGAGCCACACTCCACATAGAGAATAATGGAGCCTCCAGCACCTACCTCCACCCGCAGAGCCACACTCCACATAGAGAATAATGGAATCTCCAGCACCGACCTCCACCCGCAGAGCCACACTCCACATAGAGAATAATGGAGCCTCCAGCACCTACCTCCACCCGCAGAGCCACACTCCACATAGAGAATAATGGAATCTCCAGCACCGACCTCCACCCGCAGAGCCGCACTCCACATAGAGAATAATGGAGCCTCCAGCACCGACCTCCACCCGCAGAGCCGCACTCCACATAGAGAATAATGGAGCCTCCAGCACCGACCTCCACCCGCAGAGCCGCACTCCACATAGAGAATAATGGAGCCTCCAGCACCGACCTCCACCCGCAGAGCCGCACTCCACATAGAGAATAATGGAGCCTCCAGCACCTACCTCCACCCGCAGAGCCGCACTCCACATAGGAATAATGGAGCCTCCAGCATCGACCTCCACCCGCAGAGCCACACTCCACATAGAGAATAATGGAGCCTCCAGCACCTACCTCCACCCGCAGAGCCACACTCCACATAGAGAATAATGGAATCTCCAGCACCGACCTCCACCCGCAGAGCCACACTCCACATAGAGAATAATGGAGCCTCCAGCACCTACCTCCACCCGCAGAGCCACACTCCACATAGAGAATAATGGAATCTCCAGCACCGACCTCCACCCGCAGAGCCGCACTCCACATAGAGAATAATGGAGCCTCCAGCACCGACCTCCACCCGCAGAGCCGCACTCCACATAGAGAATAATGGAGCCTCCAGCACCGACCTCCACCCGCAGAGCCGCACTCCACATAGAGAATAATGGAGCCTCCAGCACCGACCTCCACCCGCAGAGCCGCACTCCACATAGAGAATAATGGAGCCTCCAGCACCTACCTCCACCCGCAGAGCCGCACTCCACATAGAGAATAATGGAGCCTCCAGCACCGACCTCCACCCGCAGAGCCGCACTCCACATAGAGAATAATGGAGCCTCCAGCACCTACCTCCACCCGCAGAGCCGCACTCCACATAGAGAATAATGGAGCCTCCAGCACCGACCTCCACCCGCAGAGCCGCACTCCACATAGAGAATAATGGAGCCTCCAGCACCGACCTCCACCCGCAGAGCCGCACTCCACATAGAGAATAATGGAGCCTCCAGCACCTACCTCCACCCGCAGAGCCGCACTCCACATAGAGAATAATGGAGCCTCCAGCACCGACCTCCACCCACAGAGCCGCACTCCACATAGAGAATAATGGAGCCTCCAGCACCGACCTCCACCCGCAGAGCCGCACTCCACATAGAGAATAATGGAGCCTCCAGCACCGACCTCCACCCGCAGAGCCGCACTCCACATAGAGAATAATGGAGCCTCCAGCACCGACCTCCACCCACAGAGCCGCACTCCACATAGAGAATAATGGAGCCTCCAGCACCGACCTCCACCAGCAGAGCCGCACTCCAGATAGAGAATAATGGAGCCTCCAGCACCGACCTCCACCCGCAGAGCCGCACTCCACATAGAGAATAATGGAGCCTCCAGCACCGACCTCCACCCGCAGAGCCGCACTCCACATAGAGAATAATGGAGCCTCCAGCACCGACCTCCACCCGCAGAGCCACACTCCACATAGAGAATAATAGAGCCTCCAGCACCGACCTCCACCCGCAGAGCAACACTCCACATAGAGAATAATGGAGCCTCCAGCACCGACCTCCACCCACAGAGCCGCACTCCACATAGAGAATAATGGAGCCTCCAGCACCGACCTCCACCCGCAGAGCCGCACTCCACATAGAGAATAATAGAGCCTCCAGCACCGACCTCCACCCGCAGAGCCACACTCCACATAGAGAATAATAGAGCCTCCAGCACCGACCTCCACCCGCAGAGCCACACTCCACATAGAGAATAATGGAGCCTCCAGCACCGACCTCCACCCGCAGAGCCACACTCCACATAGAGAATAATGGAGCCTCCAGCATCTACCTCCACCCGCAGAGCCGCACTACACATAGAGAATAATGGAGCCTCCAGCACCGACCTCCCCCCGCAGAGCCACACTCCACATAGAGAATAATGGAGCCTCCAGCACCTACCTCCACCCGCAGAGCCGCACTCCACATAGAGAATAATGGAGCCTCCAGCACCGACCTCCACCCGCAGAGCCGCACTCCACATAGAGAATAATGGAGCCTCCAGCACCTACCTCCACCTGCAGAGCCGCACTCCACATAGAGAATAATGGAGCCTCCAGCACCTACCTCCACCAGCAGAGCCGCACTACACATAGAGAATAATGGAGCCTCCAGCACCGACCTCCACCCGCAGAGCCGCACTCCACATAGAGAATAATGGAGCCTCCAGCACCTACCTCCACCCGCAGAGCCGCACTCCACAGAGAATAATGGAGCCTCCAGCACCGACCTCCACCCGCAGAGCCGCACTCCACATAGAGAATAATGGAGCCTCCAGCACCTACCTCCACCCGCAGAGCCGCACTCCACATAGAGAATAATGGAGCCTCCAGCACAGACCTCCACCCGCAGAGCCACACTCCACATAGAGAATAATGGAGCCTCCAGCACCGACCTCCACCCGCAGAGCCGCACTCCACATAGAGAATAATGGAGCCTCCAGCACCTACCTCCACCCGCAGAGCCACACTCCACATAGAGAATAATGGAGCCTCCAGCACCGACCTCCACCCGCAGAGCCACACTCCACATAGAGAATAATGGAGCCTCCAGCACCGACCTCCACCCGCAGAGCAGCACTCCACATAGAGAATAATGGAGCCTCCAGCACCTACCTCCACCCGCAGAGCCACACTCCACATAGAGAATAATGGAGGCTCCAGCACCGACCTCCACCCGCAGAGCCGCACTCCACATAGAGAATAATGGAGCCTCCAGCACCGACCTCCACCCGCAGAGCCACACTCCACATAGAGAATAATGGAGCCTCCAGCACCGACCTCCACCCGCAGAGCCGCACTCCACATAGAGAATAATGGAGCCTCCAGCACCGACCTCCACCTGCAGAGCTGCACTCCACATAGAGAATAATGGAGCCTCCAGCACCTACCTCCACCCGCAGAGCTGCACTCCACATAGAGAATAATGGAGCCTCCAGCACCGACCTCCACCCGCAGAGCCACACTCCACATAGAGAATAATGGAACCTCCAGCACCGACCTCCACCCGCAGAGCCACACTCCACATAGAGAATAATGGAGCCTCCAGCACTGACCTCCACCCGCAGAGCCGCACTCCACATAGAGAATAATGGAGCCTCCAGCACCGACCTCCACCTGCAGAGTCACACTCCACATAGAGAATAATGGAGGCTCCAGCACCGACCTCCACCCGCAGAGCCGCACTCCACATAGAGAATAATGGAGCCTCCAGCACCGACCTCCACCCGCAGAGCCACACTCCACATAGAGAATAATGGAGCCTCCAGCACCGACCTCCACCCGCAGAGCCACACTCCACATAGAGAATAATGGAGCCTCCAGCACCGACCTCCACCCGCAGAGCCACACTCCACATAGAGAATAATGGAGCCTCCAGCATCTACCTCCACCCGCAGAGCCGCACTCCACATAGAGAATAATGGAGCCTCCAGCACCTACCTCCACCCGCAGAGCCGCACTCCACATAGAGAATAATGGAGCCTCCAGCACCGACCTCCACCTGCAGAGCCACACTCCACATAGAGAATAATGGAGCCTCCAGCACCGACCTTCACCCGCAGAGCCGCACTCCACATAGAGAATAATGGAGCCTCCAGCACCGACCTCCACCCGCAGAGCCACACTCCACATAGAGAATAATGGAACCTCCAGCACTGACCTCCACCCGCAGAGCCGCACTCCACATAGAGAATAATGGAGCCTCCAGCACCTACCTCCACCCGCAGAGTCGCACTCCACATATATGGCTGCACTGTGTGCACAGGACCTGTGATGAGGTCACAGGAGGGGAGGAGTCAGGGTCACATGATATCCGGAGTGCAGACGGTACATGGAGACTTCTCCTCAGTCAGTGACATTCCTGCCACCCCGGGTTAGCCCCCCCTTAGTGAGAATTTGGGTAAAAAATGATTACATTCGTTAGATCTTTGTTAGATCCGGTTTGATCAACCTAAACTAACGTTAGATCACCCCTACAAAATGAGATATTTACGATCTTTTCCAGGGGGGCTAACCCGTAGCTAGCCCCCCCAACTTTTAAATTTGCCGTTTTTTGGATGGATTCTGATAGATATTCGTTAGATCCGGTTTGATCAGCAAAAATTAACGTTAGATCTCCTTTCGTTCCCGAGATATTTCCGATTTTTTTCTGGGGGGTCTAACCCGTAGCTGTCTGAATGTAAAATCCTACAGAGACAAGTAGCGGCTGGGAAAATTCATTGTGGCGGTCTGGACTAGAAATAGGCAAAGCAAATGACCCCAGTAACAGCAAACGTTGCATGTGACCATTGGATATAAGGCCTCTTTCACATGATCTGAGTTTTGTGGTGTAATACTCTGTTTTTCACGCATGTGTATTTCCGATGAAATGTACCCATTGAAACCGATGCGTTTATTCTCATATGCGTTATTTTCATGCATGCGCAAATGCGTGTAAAAAAAATAAAAATTACAGCATGTTCTATTTTGTAGTATATTACACGATTAGCCCATTAATACAAATCACTGGGCTGCGTGAAATATGACGGGAAATACGCTGTGACAACGCTGCATTTTTAACCCGGGCAATACGCATATGATCGTGTGAAAGAGGCGTAAGGGTAACAATCACTAGTGCGGTCTGCAGAGCGCCTGTGTAGCTAGTTTCTGCCTATCTATGGTCACTGTATAGGAGTAATATTGGTCTTTGCATGGTGTTTTATTCAGTCACAGTATGGCAGTATTATTTCATTACTAGGTTGGTGTAACTCTCATCAGAGTGGGGGCAAGTAGGAAATCTTGGTGAGTTCCCACATTTTTTTCCCAGAACTTGACCCCTGGTAGTACCTGATCTGTAATCCAATGTGAGCATGTGATGTATGGTGCTGAAGGGGTTCCCTGGGATTTCCCAGGCTGCAGAACGCTGGTGGGGTGACATCACCTTGCCAGTGGGAAAGCTCAGGGAATCCTTTCAGTGCCACAACAGAGGGATGCCGGTGAGCAGTGCTCCCCTGCACATTCGTCCTCCGCTTTGCTGCAGCGGCACAGGTACTCATGGCCTCTCCTTGCTGTCGGCTACCTGTGGGTCTTGTACTGCAGGGCTTGTCTGTGGTTCCCTGGCGTTTCCCCGGCATAGGCACTGGAGGGCGACGTCACCCCGCCAGCAGGAGACACCAGGGAACCCCTGCAGTACCACATTCAGAGTTTAATTCCGGCTCAGACAAAACAGGTGTCATATTTAAGCAGTTGTGAACTTAGCCTAAGTCAGCAGATAAACTTTGATATGCCTCTATGACATATCAAGAGTTACCTGAAAGTTAAATACAGGGCAGGAAAAGCAACAGGTGGGATAGCGGCGGAACTGAGGGACGCAGCAGGATGGAGCCGATCACATGCTCATCAGCTCCCTAAGCACTGCATGATGCCATTGAAAACCACATGTGGAAAAACCAGGTGGGGCAATGCCTTGAAAACCCACTTAGCTCCTTTTACATTTGCATGTAGTTTTATTAACACAATGTATCAACTTTTGAGTGATTTTGATCCCACCCTCTGTTTGACCCTGTGTGTGACCCTTTTTTTTGGATGTTCAGTTTCACTTCAGTCATAAGAGCAGGCAGAGAAACACATCCTCGTACAATTGTGTTCACTAACTAAATGTGAAGGTAGGTATTGATTTCCTATTATGGCATATTTCTATGCAGGAAGGTCTGATCTACTGTGTGTAATTGTCCTATCTTTATCTGTGCATGAGTGTGTGTATGGATCTGCTGATCAATGTATGCAGAGATGGATGGCAGCAGGAGAATGGATGTAGAGAGCTGTGTGTTAGGAAATTAAATCCCACTTTAAGCACATAAGTGCACAATAGGAAAATGTGCCAAGTAGCTGCAAACCAGTCCTTTACTTCAAGCTTCACCATTACGTTATTTGTGTTGGCCAATTTATTCATATATAGGATATTAGTCATTCACACGAGTGTTGAATGCTTCACTGAAATGCTGAGAACTGGCAGCAGAGCTGGCTCTAGTGACCACAGACCACATGAGCAGCCTAATCGTGCTATTAGATAGCTGGCATGCGCCCAGTTCCGGGCGCTGCAGCACCCAGACGGCACCTCGTAGTGGAGCGCCACTGGTGTCATTATTCTGTGTGTCTGCAGGACAATACAGGCCTGCTGACAGCTGCATAGGGTAGCATTAGGTGGAAGATTCCCTTTAAGCACACCAACATATATAAATCTAAAAGAAAAAGAAGCATGGATGCCCATTAAAGAGGCATTCCCAGACTGATGGGTGTGCAGAGGCATGCAGTCTGAGGCAGCTAGTTATCTTATCTGTCTCCTCCTCCAGCTTATGTGTTTAGATGGCAGGCATCATCCAGTATACTTGAGGAACTCCCCTGCTGGCACTGTTCACTTCCATGCAGGCTCATGTGCAGATTGCAAGTACACAAGAGTGTGCAAGATGTTAGCTATCCAACCACCTCCAGCTCAAGAACCAGAGGAGTGCCAGAGAAATGATAGTCGGCGGCCTGAAAGTGCATTGAAAATTATTAATACTCTGAGGGGCAGACGACAGGCAGTGCTCTGACCATCAGTGAATGACGGCAAGAATAATGCTACTAAGCAGCATTTTCTCCCCACTACTTTCCCACCCAGTCTTACGATGACATGACGGGACGGTGAGTAGTGGGGAAACAAAAATTGTAATGATAGTCCTATTCAAAGTGAATGGGACCGTCACCTCGCCTTTTTTTTTTCCTGCCATGATGGCAGTCATTGATGGGGAAAAATTGTGAGCATGGACACAGTGTTAAACAGTTCCTGAACCTTTACTCTGTATTCTGTCATGCTGTGGCTGATAGCCACAGCATGACAGAAAACTGTGTGCAGCTGCAGCGTGCTCCAGGCCTCCTGCAGCCCGCAGTGCTGCTGCAAATGCAACGTCCCCCCTCCTCCCACCGCCATAGCCAGGAATCGCTTGACTGATCTGGCAAAATGCTAAATGAGTCAAGGTCCTCGCGCCGGGGCAGGCCAGGAGTGGCTGCGAATGCGGCCGCTTTCTGGAATGAAGGCCACGCCCCCTGCAACATCACATGATTCAGCAGACTGCCGCGTCACGTGACGTCGGCTCTTGGCCCGTTCAATGGCTGTGGGTGGCGGGCTTCAGCGGCGGTGGGCGTTATGCCTAATGACCTGGTTCATCACCAGGTCATTGAAGGTTTCCACTCACCAGATTCGGCGGGGGTAGGAGGGCCCCCGATCGGTGCAGCGGCATTGGGGACAGATGTCCTGCCGCACATACCTTACTGTCATGCTGTGGCCAGCAGCCACAGCATGACAGAATTAGAAAAAATAAATAAAAAAAAGGTTCCGGTACCCTTTAAACAAAATCTATTTTTTGATGACATTCAACTTTACAATGAAATTCCAACCAAAACATGAGATGTCCATGGTGTATTGGCGATTAAATAGGATCACTTCCATGTTACATGCAGTAATGTTTATTTAAAACTAATTATTATTATATTTATTTATAGCGCCATTAATTCATGGTTTCTGTACATGAGAAGGTGGTTACATACAAGTTATAGATATCGTTTACAGTAAACAAATTTACAATGACAGACTGATACAGAGGGGAGAGGACCCTGTCCTTGCGGACTTACATTCTACGGGTAATGGGAGAAAACAGAAGGTCGGGGTGCGGCAGCTCTGGTGGTGGCAGCAGCTCTGGTGGTGATGAGGCGGCTGCTCAGGCGGTGGTGAGGCGGCAGAATGGTTATTGCAGTCTGTAAGCTTTCCTGAAAAGATGGGTTTTCAGGTTCCGTTTGAAGAATCCGAGGGTGGTGGATAATCGGACGTGTTGAGACATGGCATTCCAGAGGATAGGGGATATTCGGGAGAAATCTTGGAGGCAGTTGTGTGAGGAACGAATAAGTGTGGAGGAGAGTAGGAGGTCTTGGAAGGATCGAACAGTACGTGAGGGAAGATATTGGGAGATTAGTTCAGAGATATAGGGAGGGGAAAGGTTGTGGATGGCTTTGTAGGTCAGTGTTAGTAGTTTGAACTGGATTTGTTGGGGAATTGGGAGCCAATGGAGGGATTTGCAGAGGGGAGAGACAGGAGTAGCGAGGAGAGAGGTGGATTAGTTGGGCAGCAGAATTGAGGACAGACTGAAGTGGTGCAAGAGAGTTAGCAGGGAGGCCACAGAGGAGGGTGTTGCAGTAGTCAAGGCGGGAGATGATGACGGCATGTGCAATGGTTTTAGTAGATTGAGGACTGAGGAAGGGACAGATTCTGGAAATATTTTTGAGTTGCAGGCGACAGGAGGTGGCAAGAGATTGGACGTGCGGTTTGAAGGACAGGGCAGAGTCGAGAGTTACTCCAAGGCAGCAGATTTCAGGTGCGGGAGAGAGCATGATGCCATTTACCATAATAGAAAGATCGGATAGGGAAGATACGTGAGATGGAGGAAAGATAATGAGTTCAGTTTTGTCTACGTTGAGTTTTAGGAAGCGAGAGGTGAAAAAGGAGGATATGGCTGATAGACACTCCGGGATTCTGGACAGCAGAGAGGTGACATCTGGGCCAGAGAGGTAGATCTGAGTGTCATCTGCATACAGGTGGTACTGGAAGCCATGGGACTTTATGAGTTGTCCTAGGCCAAGAGTATAGATGGAAAAAAGTAGGGGCCCCAGGACAGAGCCTTGGGGAACTCCAACAGAGAGGGGGCGGGATGAGGAGGTAGTGTGGAGTGGGAGACGCTGAATGTGCGGTCAGAAAGGTATGAGGAAATCCAGGATAGGGCAAGGTCTTTGATGCCAAGGGAAAAGAATCTGTAGCAGTAGGCAGTGGTCGACTGTGTCAAAGGCAGAGGACAGGTCAAGGAGGAGGAGGATGGAGAACTGTCTGTTAGCTTTGGCTGTGAGTAAGTCATTAGTAATTTTGGTCAGGGCAATTTCAGTGGAGTGGTGGGGCGGAAGCCAGATTGCAGGATGTCAAGGAGGGAGTTAGATGAGTGGTGGGAGGAAAGTTGAGCATGGACATGCTGTCAAGGAGTTTGGAAGCAAACGGGAGCAGTGATATGGGTCGATAGCTGGGCATAGCAGTTGGGTCAAGGTTTGATTTTTTGAGGATGGGTGTTATGGTGGCATGTTTGAAGGCAGAGGGGAAGGTACCAGAAGTTAGGGATAGGTTGAAGAGATGGGTTAGGGCTGGGATGAGCGTGTTAGTGAGGTTGGAGAGCAGGTGGGAAGGTATGGGGTCAAGTGCACAGGTGGTGAGGTGTGATTTGGAAAGGAGATGAGTAAGCTGTCCTTCAGTGATGTTGAAGAGGGAGGTTATTAGGGAGGGGCAGAGGTCTGGTATATGGAGTGGTTTGGGTGGTGGAACGTAAAGGTTTGCCTTGTTTGGTCGATCTTATTTTTGAAGTAGGTGGCAAAGTCCTCGGCAGAGATGAGGGGAGTTGGAGGTGGCATTGGTGGGCGGAGGAGAGAGTTGAATGTGCTGAACAGTTGTTTTGGGTTGTGGGATGGTGAAGATACAAGGTTTGTGAAATAGGTCTGTTTAGCAGAGGTGAGGGCTGATTTAAAGGCAAGTGTAGCTTGTTTGAAATCAGTGAAGTCGCTGGCAGGCGTGTTTTTTTCCAACACCGCTCTGCGACCCTGGATGCTTGTCGAAGTTTTTTGATGAGGTTGTTGTGCCAGGGTTGCCTATTGGTTTGTCGCACTTTAACATGCATGAGAGGAGCGACTGAGTCTATGGCTGATGTGAAGGTGGTATAACCCTAACTAGACATATCCCTTTTAATATCTTATTAGTGAGAAGAAAAAAAACATACTAGCTTATCCATTTAATTGTTTTCCTATTTTTGTTTTTAGATGCCACGAAAACCCTCTATTGATAGTCAGACATTAAAAAAAACATTAAAATCTTATCCTGGCATTTTCAATGCTAATGGACAGTTAAAGTCAGCCTCTGATCCTACGATACAGAAATTAAGGAGTTGTGACCTGACACAAGCACATCTGATGAAAACTCTTCAGAGGAACACTCTTCAGAGGGTGGCTTTGTGCGCACACAGGGACAAGAACCAACACTTCTATGGCATGTATTAATCCCTTATGACCAATACTTAGAGATCAAGCCCAAAACAGTGTTCTATAATGAGGGTGACAGCAAAAAAAGGCACAGGGTGCTCAAAAAACACGCATGGACTTCTATTATAACAGAGGTTCTTTATAAACAGCATGGACTCCCATGTGCCTTCTCCTTTAGGAGGAACAAAGTTCGTATGGGTGAAGACAAAGCAAGAAAGTTCTTAACTGCAAATTGGCATTGCACAGAGTGCAAAGCAGCAGTGTATATTTCTGCAGAAGAGGAACCTAATCTGGGAAACCGTTTAATTCTTCATGTTCGAGCCCCTGACACAAGACCCATACCACACTCCAAAAAAAATCAGTTGACAAGTGAGAAGGAAACTTGGAGAAGAAATGTTAAAAACTTTACCCTCAAATTGGAGACGAGAAACAATTGATTCCGAAATAGCATTTGGAGAAAAGGAACCACCAACCATACCATCACTAAGAATTTGTCAAGATGCTAGGCAAAAAGCTATGGATAGGATGTTTGGTACACTAAAGTTGAAGGATCCAGTTTTATCACTGTCTCATATGAAGAGTACTCATAAGTATGCAGGAGATATTCATACTATCTCATATGATGGTTTTTTTGTTCATTATTGGTCAAAGGAACAAATATATATTTTTAAGAAGTATTGTTCAAAGCATTGCTTCCCTCGCATTCAAGTAGATGCCACAGGGAGTTTGGTATTCAAAATAAAACGAGAAAATAAATTGCTCATATTTTTTTATATGAGATTGTTATTAACTTTGAGAATACACAAATGAGTGTATCTCAAATGTTGAGTGAAACTCAAGATACTCCAACTATAACTTTTTGGCTGGAAAAATGGATAAAGTATGTACAGAAATTGCCTAAAGAATGTGTCTGTGACTTTTCTCATGCATTACTTGGTGCATTGTCACGAGCTCTAAATGACTGTAGCCTTAACACATACTTGAGGACTTGCTTGTTCCTCCTACTTGGCAATAAAAGTGAAAAACCAAAATGCTATATACGAGGAGATGTTGCCCACCTGATTAAAACTGTATGTCGGTGGAAGTGCTTTCCAAAAAATGCAAAACTTGTGAGGAAGTTCTATATACGATGTGTTAGACTTCTGGTCAAGTGTGATCATTTGACATTCTTAAACAGCTTGTTCTCAGTACCTTTATTCTTTGTGTATCTGAGACAACAGGTAACATCAGTGATCGTGAAACATCAAAATATAAAATATCAAGGGCATACCTTTGCCATTGCATTGAGACTGGGAATTTGAGAATTATTGATGAGTATATGGAGAATTGTCAGGAGACTGAAATACTCAGTGAAGAAAATGAAAAGCACTATAGTGAGCCACTGTCAGGTTGGCTAAATGACAGTGTGCAAGAAGCAGAAACTGCAAGTCTAGAACAGGGGGAACAGCCAAACCCTTACTTCTGTCCAGATTTTTCTCATAAACTAGTTCACCTTCTGAAGTATTTTCCTATTTGGACATCTGTGATGCAACCAGTTTTTAAATCACCAAATAAAACAGCCTCTTCTGCATCAGTTGAGGGAGATTTTGGCCTTTTGAAGAACTCCATTCTTCAGCATATTCAAACTCCAATGCGAGTTGACAAATTTGTTGCATTGCATTTAAGTGCTCTGTGTGGGCGCTCAAAAATAGCAGCTGCTGTACATGTCACAAAAAGTAACAGTTTAGTAACATTGCAAAAGGAAGAGGTCATCGATGTATCTGCCATAGACAAACATGGGCAGCAGGAAAAAAGTAATGAAAAAAAAAGTGGTTAGTGAACACATAAAGAAACTGACAGACACTCTCCTGCCTCTTCAACAATCTATGAAAGAAAGAAGTGTTTTAGAAAGTAGGAACACAGAACAGAGTATGGTAGAGCTTAGGGAAGAAGAATGTTGGCGGGGTAAAACCAACTCTCAATTGAAAATTGTACATACTCCCATAGCACAAAATGAAGGTGATAACAAATCGTTGAAGTCCAAAGATTTACTTTCCCCACTGAACATACCTTTCAAGAAGAGACCAACATATTTAACGCCGTATGCAAATATATGTCAAATAATTGATGATCCTTGTTCACGAAAACTTTTAGGTATCCTGCGCAATGGGAATCTCTTGAACACCATTAATATAAATAATAACATGTATAAGGTCAATAATACTTGCCCATTTGACTCTCTGCTGCATAGTTTGTCAACCATGTTTGTTGATTATGACTCATACAGAAACTTCATAACTAACTCAGAAAACCCATTTTTGGGTGTTAAGTATTTTGTTGAATTTGGTGCAAATCAAAACATGTACAGAAAGAGAGCTCAGTTGATACAGGAAAATTACACAAGCCACACACTTCTAGGTGGAATTACCAGTTTGGATGCAGAAGATTACATTGGCCATACAGTAGAATTGTTTTTAAAAGACATCCCCAGTTCAACAGCAATATCTACATGTCAAAATGTCACATGTAAAAACAACAAAGAACGATGCAATATCTTTTGGCCAATCAAACATAATGATGTAAAACATAGTTTTGAGCGTGCTATGCAAATTTCATCTAAGGTCATTAATAAACCATGTACACCCAACTGCAGCCAACGTACTACGATTATCTACAAACCAGGACCACATCTTATAATAGAGCCACGTGTTGGTTTACCGAGAAAGCAACGAATCTCTGAATTCCCCACTCAAGTGATCATATCAGATATACACTATACATTAGGAGCCATTATAATGCATGTTCAAGGAAACCATTACATTTCATATTGTAGAAGAAAGGACAGTTGCTGGGAAGTTTACGATGACATGAGCTACTCTGTAAATACGGTAGACCCAAATAAACTATGTGGAAATGCAGAAGTTGTAATATATGTTAAAATGTAGCTTTTCCTGTTTCCAGTGTGGCAAGACGACTCGCTCGGCTCTCCTCGAGGCAGACTCAGGACACACGTTCTCTGGGTTGTCTTTCTGCTGGTTTATTATCAGCCATAAACTCATGCAGGTTTTGCAGGAAAAGTAAACATGACCCCTCTGGGTAAAACGGGAAAACATAAAAAAAAAAAAAACAATAGCTCAGTCAATAGATGAGTGGGTTCCGCCCGCTCTCGGTAGCATAAACTGCACTGTTAGAGTCCTTGTGGAAAGCTCGGTAGCTTCCACTATACTGTCTGGAGACTTTCCTCTCCAGACCACACTCCAGAGAAAAAAAAACAGGACTGAGCTTTTACACATTGCTCAGCCACACCCTGTCATGTGTGCATTGCCACGAAGATCGTCGCGGTTGCACATTCTGACTTCTCACAGCTGAGTTGCTGTTTCTTTGTGTTTGGCAGTTAGGGAGTTAATTCTGTCTGTGCTCAGTTCTGGGACTGGGTGCAGTTTCTCCCGGCTGCAATTAATTATTTGTTGATTGGTTTCCTTTAAATCTCTGGTTGTCTGTGTTGGGAGTTGCCAGTGAAATTCTTCATGCAGACCACAGATAGGATTGTATCTGTATAGACTTAAGTTAAAGAGCTCCTTAGTTGTTTTAAGCTCACCTTGCTTAGAGTTTAATATCCCAGATCATTTATGTTCCTTCTGTGTTTGAGTGTGTATGCAAGTCTGTGTTTTCTCCAGTCTGTCTAATATGTCTAATCTGTGTATTTAGCAGAGATCAGCCCATATTCCTTTGGTGGTAATCAGTATCCTTCTTAGGACTGATTACAGGGTTCAGGGACTGATAGGAGACAGGGTTAGGCTGGAGACTTGGACCTCTGAACCATTATCAGTACCTCCAAGGTGAGGGATTAGTTAGGACCCCAGTTTAGGGTCAGGTTAGACCCCCGGTCCTCCTCTTTCCTGTGACAGTGTATCAAGTCCTCAAGATTAACCCTGAGTTCAACGGATATCGTGTCAGGTAAATCTATTCTATATTTACATGCTGATGTTGCTAATCTATATGTTGTATAGAGTGTTGTTTTAAGAATAGTTTACTGACATCGTACACATATCATAAGACCGCGTGACATTTTCACTGGCCCATAAAATTATTCCCAGTTGCCATGGATCCAGTAGCCCAGCTGGCTCTGCAGTTGCAGGGATTATCCATGGAGCTGACGGACATTAAGTCCAAAGTTTTGTCTCCCTCGGAGCAAACCAGATTTGAACCTAAAGTAGCTCTCCCGGACAGGTTCACTGGTGGGCGAGACAAATTTTTTACCTTCAGGGAAGCATGTAAATTGTATTTTCGGCTTCGGCCTCGATCATCAGGGAGTGAAGAGCAGAGAGTGGGAATTGTTATCTCGCTCCTACAAGGGGACCCTCAATCCTGGGCCTTCTCCCTTCCTCCGGGATCCCCGGCTCTACAGTCAGTAGATCGATTTTTTACTGCCCTGGGTTTGGTATATGATGACCCAGATCGGGTCTCTCTTGCTGAGACAAAATTACGTAAGATACAGCAGGGAGATCGTCCGGCGGAGGAATTTGCTTCTGAGTTCCGTAGATGGGCCACAGATACTCAGTGGAATGACCCAGCTCTTAGAAGCCAGTTTTGTCATGGGCTTTCTGACAAATTAAAGGACGTTTTGGCTCAGTATGATTCTCCTCCATCACTGGAGGCTGCTATGGCCCTAGCTATCCGTACTGATAGACGGCTCCGGGAGAGGTGCGAGGTAACTCCGCCCCCTGTTGTTACTCCACCTACTACTAAAGTCCCTTATGTTGAGGTTCCCCTTGTCTGTTCGGAGGAGCCTATGCAGTTGGGAGGGACATCATTTCGTAGGAGGGGATTGGCGGTACGCCGCAGGACTAGAAGGTGTTTCTTCTGCGGGAAAGAGGGACATTTTGTTGGGGGATGTCCATCCCGTGCCTTGTTGAGCAAAAAGTCGCCGGAAAACTGTTAATCCCAGGTTGTGTGGTGGACGACAACCTGGGAGTATGTATTTCGTCCGCTAGTTCTTCTCAGTTCCTTGTACCAGTGGAGGTGGTGGTTGGTACGAGAGTGGAGAGATTTTCTGTTCTTCTTGATAGTGGGTCCGGGGCTAATCTGGTTGACGCTCAGTTTGCTCAGGCTCAAGGTATGCATCTGAGTGTATTGGTCAAACCGATCCCTATATTCTCCATTGACGCCAGGCCTCTCGGCCAAGGTAGCTTTGTTCATGAGGTTCATAACATTGACCTTCGGGTAGGGGCAATACATAGGGAACTATTATCTTGTTATGTGTTGGAGGGTCTACCTACTCCTATTGTGTTGGGACTTCCTTGGTTGGTTAAACATAACCCTGTGATTAATTGGCAGTCCAGAGATATAAGCCAATGGGGGGAGTTTTGCAAAAGTAACTGCATGAACACAGTCATCAGTGCGGTCGTGCCTAGTACTTTGCCTCTTTTTTTGGAGGACTTTGGGGATGTGTTCTCTGAGGAGGGGTGTCAGGAGTTGCCTCCTCATCGCGTGTATGACTGCTCTATTAATTTACTTCCTGATGCTAAGTTACCTAAAGCTAGGTTATATAACCTTTCTGGTCCTGAGAGGCAGGCTATGAAAGATTATATTTCGGAGAGTCTGGCCAAAGGGCATATTAGACCTTCATCTTCCCCAGTGGCCGCGGGGTTCTTCTTTGTGAAGAAAAAAGATGGAGGCCTACGCCCTTGCTTGGATTTCCGCGAACTTAATCGGATTACTGTTCGAGATCCGTATCCACTCCCTCTGATTCGTGATCTCTTCAATCAAATTGTTGGCGCCAAATGGTTCTCTAAATTGGATCTCAGGGGGGCGTATAATCTGATTAGGATAAAAGAGGGGGATGAGTGGAAAACGGCGTTTAACACGCCGGAGGGACATTATGAGAACCTTGTCATGCCTTTTGGTCTGACTACTGCACCAGCAGTGTTCCAACATTTTGTTAATGACATTTTTCGTCATCTGGTTGGGCTGTTTGTGGTCGTATATTTGGATGACATTTTAATTTACTCACCAGATCTTGTGTCTCACCAGGAGCATGTGAGACAGGTGTTGCAGATCTTGCGAGACAATAAACTATACGCCAAACTGGAAAAGTGTGTATTCGCCGTACAGGAACTTCAGTTTTTGGGTTTCTTGGTGTCAGCCTCCGGTTTCCGTATGGACCCTGAAAAGGTGAGAGCAGTGCTTGAATGGGATCAGCCAGAGGATCTTAAGGCTCTGCAGCGTTTTCTGGGGTTTGCTAACTACTACCGGAAATTTATTTGTAATTTCTCATCTGTTGTCAAACCTCTCACTGACATGACAAGAAAAGGGACGGATTTTTCTAAATGGTCGGACAAAGCTTGCCAAGCTTTTTCCTCTTTGAAAAAATGTTTTGCTTCGGCACCCGTTCTCATCCAACCAGATGCATCACAGCCGTTCGTTGTGGAGGTGGACGCGTCTGACGTAGGGGTGGGTGCAATATTGTCCCAGGGTCCGTCCCCTGGTAAATGGCATCCGTGCGCTTTCTTTTCTAAAAATTGTCGTCCGCCGAAAGGAATTATGATATCGGCAATAGGGAACTTTTGGCCATTAAGTTGGCTTTTGAAGAATGGCGTCACTTTTTGGAGGGGGCAGTCCACCCGGTTACCGTCATTACTGATCACAAGAACCTGCTGTATTTGGAATCTGCTAAGCGTCTGAATTCCAGACAAGCTCGATGGTCGTTGTTTTTTACCAGGTTTAATTTTGTTGTCACTTATCGCCCTGGATCTAAGAATGTTAAGGCGGATGCCTTGTCTCGCAGTTTCCCAGGGGCCGGGAAAATGGATGACCCGATTCCTATCCTTCAGGAGGGGGTGGTAGTGTCGGCTGTATGTTCTGAGCTTGAGGAGGAGGTGTTAGAGGCTCAGGGGGACGCCCCTGCAGGACCTCCAGGGAGACTGTTTGTCCCAAATCAGTTGAGACAAAAGGTTATTGAGGCACATCATAATTCTGCTTTAGCAGGACATCCAGGGAGTAAGGCTACTTTAGATCTCCTTTCTCGCCGGTTTTGGTGGCCTAACGTTAATAAAGATGTTTTAACTTTTGTCGCGTCCTGTGGGGTTTGTGCTCGCTCTAAGACCCCTCATACCCGTCCGTCTGGGACCCTCTTACCCTTGAAACTTCCGGAGCGTCCATGGACTCATTTGTCTATGGACTTCATCACGGACCTTCCTCAGTCGTCAGGGAAGACTGTCATACTGGTGGTTGTTGACAGGTTCAGTAAGATGGCACATTTCATTGCTCTTCCTGCCCTCCCTAATGCTAAAACTCTGGCGCAGGTGTTCATTGGGGAGATTGTGAGACTTCATGGGTTGCCTTCTGATGTGGTGTCAGATAGGGGGTCTCAGTTTGTGTCCAAGTTTTGGAGGGCATTTTGTTTACGTCGGGGGATGCAATTGTCATTTTCCTCGGCTTTTCATCCGCAGACCAATGGTCAGACAGAGCGTCTGAATCAAAGCCTAGAGACTTATCTTCGGTGTTTTGTCTCAGAGAACCAGGAGGACTGGTCTTCTTTCTTGCCTCTGGCAGAGTTCGCTCTTAACAACAGGCGGAGCGAGTCCACTGGTAAGTCCCCGTTTTTTGGGGCATATGGTTTTCATCCCCAGTTTTGTACATTCAATGGGGGGGTCCCTTCTGGGGTTCCTGAGGAGGAGCGTTTCTCGTCGTCACTTGCTTCAGTGTGGAGAGGTGTATTGAATAATCTGAGTGCTATGGGGAACCGTTATAAACGTATGGCTGATAGGAGGAGAGTTTCTGGTCCAGATCTTAATGTGAACGATCTGGTATGGTTGTCTACAGGAATATAAAACTTAAAGTTCCCTCCTGGAAGCTGGGCCCCAGATTCATCGGGCCGTACAGGATCAGTTCCATAATTAATCCTGTGGCATTTCGTCTGGACCTCCCTCCTACGTTTAAAATCCACAATGTGTTCCACAAGTCATTACTTAAGAGGTACGTGGCACCAGTCATACCATCACCTCTACCTCCTCCTCCAGTGGTGGTCAATGGTAACTTGGAGTTTCAAGTGTCAAAGATCATTGACTCACGTCTGAATCGCCGGTCCCTTCAGTACTTGGTGCATTGGAAGGGGTATGGTCCAGAGGAGAGGACGTGGGTTCCTGCGTCTGACATTAACGCAGATCGTTTGGTTCGGACCTTCCACAGAACTCACCCGGGCAAACCTGGCCCTGAGGGTCCGGAGGCCCCTCATAGAAGGGGGGGTACTGTCATGTGTGCATTGCCACGAAGATCGTCGCGGTTGCACATTCTGACTTCTCACAGCTGAGTTGCTGTTTCTTTGTGTTTGGCAGTTAGGGAGTTAATTCTGTCTGTGCTCAGTTCTGGGACTGGGTGCAGTTTCTCCCGGCTGCAATTAATTATTTGTTGATTGGTTTCCTTTAAATCTCTGGTTGTCTGTGTTGGGAGTTGCCAGTGAAATTCTTCATGCAGACCACAGATAGGATTGTATCTGTATAGACTTAAGTTAAAGAGCTCCTTAGTTGTTTTAAGCTCACCTTGCTTAGAGTTTAATATCCCAGATCATTTATGTTCCTTCTGTGTTTGAGTGTGTATGCAAGTCTGTGTTTTCTCCAGTCTGTCTAATATGTCTAATCTGTGTATTTAGCAGAGATCAGCCCGTATTCCTTTGGTGGTAATCAGTATCCTTCTTAGGACTGATTACAGGGTTCAGGGACTGATAGGAGACAGGGTTAGGCTGGAGACTTGGACCTCTGAACCATTATCAGTACCTCCAAGGTGAGGGATTAGTTAGGACCCCAGTTTAGGGTCAGGTTAGACCCCCGGTCCTCCTCTTTCCTGTGACAGTGTATCAAGTCCTCAAGATTAACCCTGAGTTCAACGGATATCGTGTCAGGTAAATCTATTCTATATTTACATGCTGATGTTGCTAATCTATATGTTGTATAGAGTGTTGTTCTTTTAAGAATAGTTTACTGACATCGTACACATATCATAAGACCGCGTGACACACCCTGAGGGGAGGTAAGGGGAATGTGTCCCGCCCTCTTTGCCATTCCCATAAAACCGCACACCCTTTAACAGAGTAAACCTACCGGCATATAACATGCTGGCAGATAAATGAAGTAGGTCTTAGTTCACACAGGAGAGCATCCTGTGTGACACATACCTCCCCTCACATATAAAACCAGTGACACTGTCACATATTCCCCCCCTCTGCCCAAAGCCGGGGGTTTGGGCACCTTCTGACACCAGACAGGGAATCCTAGAGAGGGCATCTGCATTCCCATGTAACTTCCCTGGCCTATGCTCCACGTGAAAGTTAAAATCTTGAAGCTCTAGGAACCATCTAGTTACCCTAGCATTTTTTCCCCTCTTTTCCCTCAACCATCTCAACGGGGCATGGTCTGATACTAATTTAAACTTTCGGCCTAGTAGGTAATTATTTCAGTGTAAATATAAGAACGCTAACCAGCTCACCGGTTTGTAGAAGCACGGATCTTCCGCTTGATCAAACGTGAAGATACATGAGAAAATGGAGGAAAAAGGGATCCAGCTTCAATAAAATCTTCATCTTTATTGATTCATAAAAACATGAATAATGGCATGCTCCTGGACAAGCTCAGGACAAGGCTACGCGTTTCGATCACAAGGATCTTTATCACAGCTGACATATTCAGACAAAGGCACATATTTAAGACAAAGGAAGACCAATCACGATCAGAAAAAATGTCATGTGATTTTTGACAAGTCCTTTAACAATTTGCACATAACGAATAAAGAAACAAAAACAATATTTGCACAAATAAAATCAATGCAAAGAAATAAAATTAATAATGGAACATCAATTTGTTTCTTTTGTTGAGACCAAATGGATGTCTGGTATGTAGATTAAAGATCCAGAAAGCTTCACGTGTGAGGAGTCGCTGACATGCATCTCCACCTCGGGCAGACAGGTTAACACTTTCAATACCTGTGACTTGGAAGGAAGAAACATTGCGAGCATGCTGAAAAATAAAATGTTTAGCAGCAGCAGAAATATTGCGATTCGAAGAAACATTCTTTATATCCTGCAAATGTTCAGCGATCCTGATTTTTAGTTTCCTAGTGGTGCAGCCTATGTAAGATAAATTGCAAGTAGTGCACATAATTTTATATACCACATAGCATGAATTACAATTGATATATTTGTTAATGGTATAAATCGCAGTGCTGTCATTATTTTCAAAGGTTTTCGTTACACAAACATATTTGCAAAGTGCACATCTATTGTGGCCACATTTATAAAAACCTTTATGTTCTAACCACGATGTTTTATGAGAAGAGAAATTATTACTGAACATGCTTGGAGAAACTTTGTTACCAATAGATGGCGCTTTCCTTGAAACAACATTAATACCTGATGAAAGAATGTCAGCAAGAGAGGGATCTTCATATAGAATAGGCAGCGATCTCAAAATGATTTTTTTGATGTCCCCAAATTGAGGACTATATTGAGCACAAAAATATGGTTTCACTGCAAGATCATTTTTTTGTTGTCGCCCTCCACTAATGAGATCCTCTCTGTTTTTATTACTTACAATTGTTTGTGCTCTTTTTAATGACCATTCTCGTGATCTAAGAGACTATTCAACCAAGAAAGTCTATGACTGGGGCCATTGGGAGCGGGGTCATAGAACTCCTAAATCGATTTTAAAACGCAACCATGCTCTCAACGAACCGGTATCTAAACCACATGTCTGTTTTACATCCTCTGAGTTGGATTCATCTGACAATAATCTGAGTGTTTCCTCTAATGACAGTGTTCACACCACAAAGTTTTTTCGTCATTCAAAAAACGTAAAAGGCGGGGTGGCAGAAAACACCGACAAAGATCATGTCATGATTACACGCCGCAGGAAGAATTATCGCAAATAATAAACCATGATAATGTCTTGAATTTATCCGCACGAGACTTTACCAAAACGCAATTAGATGTTTTGTCCTTAGGTCTGAATTTTGTGCCCGATCAGAATTTCAATCTTTTTTCTACTATTTTGGACGTCAATAAGTTTATGCTAGACCTTACCATCAAAAAGCATTTTTTAAATCATTCTGATGAGACCCCTTTGCAGGAGTCGCTGACCAGGGTGGATAAAAATCAATGATTTTTTTTAAAAAATCAAAAAAATCTGATTTTTTTGATTTAAATCGGATTTTTTTGATTTAAATCAGATTTTTTTGATTTAAATCAGATTTTTTTCAATAAACTGCTTTTTGAGGAAAATATTTTACCATCCAAAGGTTCTTCCATCATGAGATAAAGCTGAGTTGTTTAACTCAGTAGAATAAAGGCTGTATATGTGTAACATTCACAATGCCATGCTCTTCCAGAGGTTTCTGTAGGATTAGTGCCAGTGGGCAGTTTCTCTCCTATATTATCACAGACGCTCGCTTTACTTACGCAGTTCTCAAAAATGAATTTGACTCCGCAGAGGTCCCAGCCTCTTCTTCACGGCAAAAATGTTACAACATGAACAGAGTTGAGAAAAAGACCTTAATCCTATTGTTCTACAAACCTATATGAATACAGAATCAACCCCTTCAGTGCCAAGTCCAAGAAGTTAGACAATATGTTTCTGATTGTTTGGAGTGGAATAGATCTGCACAACACAAGAAGAATGTGAATCTAAGTGTGAGGAGGAGGAAGGGCAAGCAGACAAGAAAATGAAAGTGAAACTTTGAGCACAATACTGCAGCATAGCCACAGACAGACAAGTCAGGTCAGGATTATTTTTCTCCTTCCTAAGTACAACAGAACAGTGGTGTCCAAATATGAATGATTAACCCATTAAACTGGGGAGAAAAAAGTAATATAAAAAGTGATTCTAAAAATCTTCATCTACTTGCATGTTAAAGTAGCAAGAACTAGTTTAGGTAGAAACTTTGATTTAAATCACTGATTTAAATCAAGCCTTACTGACTAGTGATTTAAATCGTGATTTAAATCGTGATTTAAATCAGTTTGATTTAAATCAAATCCACCCTGTCGCTGACATATAACAATGAATTTACTGACTTGTCTTTCAGAGAACAGGTATCTCTCAACACTTTGTTTAGTTTGTCTACTCATTCCTATGATAATGAATCTGATACCATTCATGCACCTGTGTTTAAAACAAAAAATCCCTCTTTTTATCCCATTCAATCCAGGCCTGATTGCATGACTAAATACCAGGAGGTGATAGAGAGGGATTTAAAAATCCTTCATGATAGGGTTAATATGGTTAGCAGCAGAAATCATTCTAATTTAACAAAAGCCCAGAAAACTGCATTAGATGAGATCAAAAGTATGTCAGATATAATAATTAAAATGTCGGACAAGGGTGGCATGGTAGTCATCCTGAATAAAGAGGATTATCATTCTCAAATTATGTCTCGTCTGACAATGATGTATATGAAAAACTCCATACAAATCCCACTGATAAATTTAAAAGTGAGATTATCCAAATTATCAATGAGGGTTTCAGCCTTGGCATTCTAACCAAAAAACAAATTGATTATCTCACAGTGTCTCATCCTATTATCCCTATCATGCATGGTCTCCCAAAAATTCACAAGGATATGAAAATCCCACCCATGAGACCTATTGTCTCAGGGATTGGATCTTTAAATGAACATCTGGGTGAATGGGTTGACTCACTACTTCAACCACTAGTACAAATCACTCCTGGTTATATTAAAGATTCTAAAGAAGTGCTGAGAATGTTTTCCAAGAAAATCTGGTCTAAAGAAAATACTTGGTTATGTTGTGATGTGACTTCTTTATATACCTGTATACCTTACAATGTTGCCATGACAGCGCTGCAGTTTGTCTTAACGAAATTCAGTAATTATTCCCAGGATCTCATTAATTATATTTTACAAGTTATTCAATTTTTATTAACCCACAATTTTTTCTCATTTGACAATAAATTTTTTTTACAAAAATCTGGCGTGGCGATGGGTGCGAAATTTGCGCCATCCCTAGCTAATCTTGTTATGTCATATTGGGAATATTTTTTTATTTTTTCAGCTACTAATCCATTTATTGACTCGATTGCTTGGTATGGTAGATATATTGATGATTTACTCATCATTTGGAGTGGTGATGTACCTGCCATATCCGGATTTATTGATTATATCAATTCTAATTCATTCAACATACATTTTACTTATAAATTTCATCATAACAAAATTTCTTTTTTGGATCTTGATTTATATGGGGTACATGACTCTGTTATTATTACTAAAACGTTCAGCAAACCTTGTGCTGGTAATTCTATCTTGCATGCAGCAAGCAGTCACCCCAAACATACTATTAAATCGATTCCTTTGGGTGAATATACCAGAATTTTGAGAAACTGCAGCGATCCTACAGCTTTGGAAACGGAATTTAATTGTGTGGATACAAAATTAAAAAACAGAAATTATCCTAAATGGTCATTAAAAAGAGCACGAACAATTGTAAGTAATAAAAACAGAGAGGATCTCATTAGTGGAGGGCGACAACAAAAAGATGATCTTGCAGTGAAACCATATTTTTGTGCTCAATATAGTCCTCAATTTGGGGACATCAAAAAAATCATTTTGAGATCGCTGCCTATTTTATATGAAGATCCCTCTCTTGCTGACATTCTTTCATCAGGTATTAATGTTGTTTCAAGGAAAGCGCCATCTATTGGTAACAAAGTTTCTCCAAGCATGTTCAGTAATAATTTCTCTTCTCATAAAACATCGTGGTTAGAACATAAAGGTTTTTATAAATGTGGCCACAATAGATGTGCACTTTGCAAATATGTTTGTGTAACGAAAACCTTTGAAAATAATGACAGCACTGCGATTTATACCATTAACAAATATATCAATTGTAATTCATGCTATGTGGTATATAAAATTATGTGCACTACTTGCAATTTATCTTATCTAGGCTGCACCACTAGGAAATTAAAAATCAGGATCGCTGAACATTTGCAGGATATAAAGAATGTTTCTTCGAATCGCAATATTTCTGCTGCTGCTAAACATTTTATTTTTCAGCATGCTCGCAATGTTTCTTCCTTCCAAGTCACAGGTATTGAAAGTGTTAACCTGTCTGCCCGAGGTGGAGATGCACGTCAGCGACTCCTCACACGTGAAGCTTTCTGGATCTTTAATCTACATACCAGACATCCATTTGGTCTCAACAAAAGAAACAAATTGATGTTCCATTATTAATTTTATTTCTTTGCATTGATTTTATTTGTGCAAATATTGTTTTTGTTTCTTTATTCGTTATGTGCAAATTGTTAAAGGACTTGTCAAAAATCACATGACATTTTTTCTGATCGTGATTGGTCTTCCTTTGTCTTAAATATGTGCCTTTGTCTGAATATGTCAGCTGTGATAAAGATCCTTGTGATCGAAACGCGTAGCCTTGTCCTGAGCTTGTCCAGGAGCATGCCATTATTCATGTTTTTATGAATCAATAAAGATGAAGATTTTATTGAAGCTGGATCCCTTTTTCCTTCATTTTCTCAAATATTTCAGTGTATCCATGGCCCATTTTATGGCTAAACACTCTTTCTCTACTATGGCGTAGTTCTTTTCGCAGGAGGACAGCTTTCGGCTTAGATAGAGAATGGGATGTTCTTCCCCATTTATTTCTTGGGAGAGTACGGCCCCTAGACCAACCTCTGATGCGTCAGTCTGGACCACAAATTCTTTCTTAAAGTCTGGCGCGACCAGGACAGGCTGCTTGCACAGTGTTAGCTTCAGCTTTTGAAACGTGGCCTCCGTTTCTTCCGTCCATTTCACCATGGTTGATTTGGTGCCTTTTAGAAGATCTGTTAGTGGGGCGGCAATCGTGGTGAAATTCGGGATAAACCGCTGGTAGTATCCCACCATTCCCAGGAATGCTTTCACCTGCTTCTTTGAGAGCGGTTGCGGCCAGGTTTGAATTGCCTCCACTTTCTTAATTTGCGGCTTTATTTCGCCTCTCCCAACAACATAGCCCAGGTACTTGGCCTCCTCTTTCCCAATGGCACACTTTCTCGGATTTATGGTAAATCCTGCTTTCCTTAACGCGTCCAAAACGGCCTGTAGTTTAGGTAGGTGACTAGCCCAGTCTGAGCTAAAGACCACAATGTCGTCGAGGTAGGCTGCGGCATACTTCTTATGTGGGGCTAGGATCCGATCCATAGCCCTCTGGAAAGTGGCTGGGGCCCCCTGTAGTCCAAACGGCATCCGCGTGTATTGAAAACAGCCATCAGGTGTTGAGAAAGCCGTCTTCTCTTTAGCCATCTGGGACATGGGGATCTGCCAGTAGCCCTTCGTCAGGTCAAGAGTGGTGATGTACCTCGCCGGTCCCAGCCTCTTAATAAGTTCGTCGACGCGGGGCATCGGGTACGCGTCACACTTGGAGACCTCATTCAGCCGACGGTAGTCATTACAAAACCTCCACTCTCCATTGGGTTTCGGCACGAGGACGATTGGGCTCGACCACCCACTCTTTGACTCCTCCATTACCCCGAGGTCTAACATCCTCTTCACCTCAGCCGAGATCACCTCCCGGCGTGCTTCCGGAATCCGATACGGCTTCAAATTCACTCGTACATGCGGCTCTGTCAGCACGTCATGCTCCACCACCTGGGTATGCCCTGGCAACTCTGAGAACAGCTCCCGATTCCGCTGTAGTAATTCTCGACACTGTTGCTTCTGGGCCGGTGATAGAGTCTCTACAATAGTGACCTCCTCCACCTTGCCTTCTGGTGCGGCCCCCAGGCAAGGAGTTTCCACAGGTTCACGGTCCCGCCACGGCTTGAGAAAGTTTATATGATATATTTGATGGGCCTTCCTTTGGCCAGGCTGGTGGACTCTATAATTAACCTCGCTGACTTTCTCCACCACCTCGTATGGACCTTGCCATTTGGCGAGGAACTTGCTCTCGACGGTAGGGATCAGCACCAAAACACGGTCTCCAGGCTGGAACTGTCTTAGTCTCGCCGTCCGGTTATAGACCCTCGCCTGGGCTTCCTGCGCCTGGAGGAGATGTTCCTTCACGATGGGTAACACCCTTGACATTCTCTCCTGTAATTGGGCGACATGTTCGATGATACTGCGGTGTGGCGTGACTTCAGCCTCCCAAGTTTCCTTGGCGATGTCTAGGAGACCTCTTGGATGCGCCCATATAGGAGCTCAAATGGAGAGATGTTATGTTTCGGTAGCTGAGGAGTGCAGGCAAAAAAGGCAATACACCAGAGCAGTTGGAATCTATGAGATTGCAGTACCCTGACTAACCACCACAACTAGAGGCAGCCGTGGAGCGTTCCTACGTTGGTCCTAGACGCCTCGTCACAGCCTGAGAAACTAACTGCACCTAAAGATAGATATAGGAAAGCTATCTGCCCCGGAGCAGAACCCCAAAGACAATAGAAAGCCCCCAAACATGTAATGGCGGTTAGACAAGATGAAATACTGACACAGAAAGAAAATAGTATGAGCAAACAATGGGGCCCAAACTAACTAAATAGAAAAGGATAGGAAGGGTACTTACTGCAATCCCAGAAAACCCTGAAAAGCACCAACTCTACTAATTTCAAAAACACCTGAGATCACACGACCTCTACCACCTAAATTAGTTCTCTGGTGTAACAAAATCAAAACAGCAGCCACTGAAAAAACTGGAAAAAGCAAAAGTACAAACATCAGTGGCTGAACAAAACTGAGAGGGCAGAAGCCCCGGAGGGGACCCTGAAGGCCCCCACAGAAGTGCAGGACAAAATGCAAAAATATAGCACAAACACAAAAGAAGAAAATGTCTTATCTGTTAGCAGGAGATGCAGACACGACACAGCAGGCTACAAGGGAAACTGGAATAAAGGATTCAGACCAGAACAATTGATCACCGGCAACCCTGATGGGAAGGTGACTCCCTTATATAAGACCAGTCAGTAACACCTGATTCCCAGTCCTCACAATCTTCACTGGACAGACTAGCACCGCTTGTAACCACCAGAGGGAGCCTCTGCTCAGAACTCATCTCAAACCCATTCACAACAGAGAGAAGCCAGTGGAGGCTTGAGGGACTTCTCTGACCGAGAACAGCAGAAATGGGAGCAGGTAGTCCCAGTCTCTCCCATCCTTTTCAACGAACTTCTTGAGCATCGCCTTTAAGGTCTTGTTGAAGCGTTCCACTAGGCCGTCCGTTTGTGGATGATAAACTGAGGTCCGCAGCTGAGTTATCTGAAGGACTCTGCAA
>JARQOD010003508.1:0-64000 GCA_033576555.1 Oophaga sylvatica | reverse complement strand
TCCCCTGCACATCCCGCTGTTACCTGCATCCCCGCGTTCCTGACTCCCCGCTGTTCCCTCACATCCCGCTGTTCCCAGAATCACCGTGTTACCTGAATCCCCCTGTTCCCGGGCATCACCTCTGTTACCTGACATAAACGCTGTTACCGACATCCCGCTGTTACCTGCATCCCCGCTGTTTTGGGTTGACTCCCCGCTGTTAGCTGACATCACGTGTTACTGACATCAATGTTCCCGAATCCGCTTTTAAAATGACTCACCGCGTTACGGGAAAACCGCTGTTACCTGACATCACGTGTTAGTGCATACGGCTGTTCCTGACTTCACCGATGTTCCGACTCACCTGTTACCTGCTCACCGCGTTAGCTGACATCCCCTCTGTTAGCTGACATCCCGTGTTACCTGACTCACCGCTTTTTATTCTCACGTGTTAGTGACATCCCGCTTTTACCTGACATCCCCGCTGTTCCCGACATCACCGTGTTATCTGTCATCACCGTTTTTCCGGGACATCACCTTTTTACCGCATCCCGCTGTAATGACATCACCGCTTTTTACCTGACATCCTCGTAACCGACTTCCCCGGGCTGTTACTGCATCCCCGCTGTTCCCTGAATCCCCTCTGTTACCTGCTCACCGTGTTGCGACTCACCGCTGTTACCGACTACTGCTGTTACCGACATCTCAGCTGTTACCTGTTCCCCCGCTGTTACCTGACATCACCGCTGTTAATGTATCCCCGCTGTTCCCTGAATCCCCTCTGTTCCTGAAATCACAGCTGTTACCAGAATCCCCGTTTTTCGCATCACCGCTGTTACGCTCACCGCTGTTCCCTGCTCACAGCTGTTACCAGGACATCCCCGTGTTACCTGCTCACCGCTGTTACCATACATCACGCTTTTCCCTGACACCAGCTGTT
Source organism: Oophaga sylvatica (assembly GCA_033576555.1). Taxonomy (NCBI): domain Eukaryota; kingdom Metazoa; phylum Chordata; class Amphibia; order Anura; family Dendrobatidae; genus Oophaga; species Oophaga sylvatica. The sequence continues at coordinate 63,081 of JARQOD010003508.1, read as the reverse complement.
AGCTGACATCGCCGTGTTACCTGCTTCCCCGATGTTACCTGAATCCCACTGTTCCCTGACATCACCGCGTTAGTGAAATCACCTCTGTTAGCTGACATCACCGCTGTTACCTGACATCACGCTGTTACCTGACATCCCGCTGTTAGTGACATCACCGCTGTTACCTGACATCCCCGCTGTTACCTGACATCACCGCTGTTATCTGTCATCAACCTGTTACCTGCCCATCACCGTTGTTACCTGACATCACCGTGTTACCTGACATCACCGCTGTTACCTGACATCCCGCTGTTCCCTGAAATAAACGCTGTTACCTGACTCCCCGCTGTTAACTGACATCACCTCTGTTACCTGACATCACCACTGTTAGCTGACATCATGTGTTACCTGACATCAGCGCTGTTACCTGACATCAGCGCTGTTACCTGACATCACCGCTGTTACCTGACATCACCGCTGTTACCTGACATCACCGCTGTTACCTGACATCACCGCTGTTACCTGACATCAGCGCTGTTACCTGACATCACTGCTGTTATCTGACATCACCGCTGTTACCTGACATCACCGCTTTTACATGACATCACCGCTGTTATCTGTCATCACCGCTGTTACCTGACATCACCGCTGTTACCTGACATTCCCGCTGTTACCTGACATCCCCGCTGTTACCTGACATCACCGCTGTTACCTGACATCACCGCTGTTACCAGACATCACCGCTGTTACCTGACATCACCGCTGTTACCTGTCATGTGTGCATCGCCACGAAGATCGTCGCGGTTGCACATTCTGACTTCTCACAGCTGAGTTGCTGTTTCTTTGTGTTTGGCAGTTAGGGAGTTAATTCTGTCTGTGCTCAGTTCTGGGACTGGGTGCAGTTTCTTCCGGCTGCAATTAATTATTTGTTGATTGGTTTCCTTTAAATCTCTGGTTGTCTGTGTTGGGAGTTGCCAGTGAAATTCTTCATGCAGACCACAGATAGGATTGTATCTGTATAGACTTAAGTTAAAGAGCTCCTTAGTTGTTTTAAGCTCACCTTGCTTAGAGTTTAATATCCCAGATCATTTATGTTCCTTCTGTGTTTGAGTGTGTATGCAAGTCTGTGTTTTCTCCAGTCTGTCTTATATGTCTAATCTGTGTATTTAGCAGAGATCAGCCCATATCCCTTTGGTGGTAATCAGAATCCTTCTTAGGACTGATTACAGGGTTCAGGGACTGATAGGAGACAGGGTTAGGCTGGAGACTTGGACCTCTGAACCATTATCAGTACCTCCAAGGTGAGGGATTAGTTAGGACCCCAGTTTAGGGTCAGGTTAGACCCCCGGTCCTCCTCTTTCCTGTGACAGTGTATCAAGTCCTCAAGATTAACCCTGAGTTCAACGGATATCGTGTCAGGTAAATCTATTCCATATTTACATGCTGATGTTGCTAATCTATATGTTGTATAGAGTGTTGTTCTTTTAAGAATAGTTTACTGACATCGTACACATATCATAAGACCGCGTGACATTTTCACTGGCCCATAAAATTATTCCCAGTTGCCATGGATCCAGTAGCCCAGCTGGCTCTGCAGTTGCAGGGATTATCCATGGAGCTGACGGACATTAAGTCCAAAGTTTTGTCTCCCTCGGAGCAAACCAGATTTGAACCTAAAGTAGCTCTCCCGGACAGGTTCACTGGTGGGCGAGACAAATTTTTTACCTTCAGGGAAGCATGTAAATTGTATTTTCGGCTTCGGCCTCGATCATCAGGGAGTGAAGAGCAGAGAGTGGGAATTGTTATCTCGCTCCTACAAGGGGACCCTCAATCCTGGGCCTTCTCCCTTCCTCCGGGATCCCCGGCTCTACAGTCAGTAGATCGATTTTTTACTGCCCTGGGTTTGGTATATGATGACCCAGATCGGGTCTCTCTTGCTGAGACAAAATTACGTAAGATACAGCAGGGAGATCGTCCGGCGGAGGAATTTGCTTCTGAGTTCCGTAGATGGGCCACAGATACTCAGTGGAATGACCCAGCTCTTAGGAGCCAGTTTTGTCATGGGCTTTCTGACAAATTAAAGGACGTTTTGGCTCAGTATGATTCTCCTCCATCACTGGAGGCTGCTATGGCCCTAGCTATCCGTACTGATAGACGGCTCCGGGAGAGGTGCGAGGTAACTCCGCCCCTGTTGTTACTCCACCTACTACTAAAGTCCCTTATGTTGAGGTTCCCCTTGTCTGTTCGGAGGAGCCTATGCAGTTGGGAGGGACATCATTTCGTAGGAGGGGATTGGCGGTACGCCGCAGGACTAGAAGGTGTTTCTTCTGCGGGAAAGAGGGACATTTTGTTGGGGGATGTCCATCCCGTGCCTTGTTGAGCAAAAAGTCGCCGGAAAACTGTTAATCCCAGGTTGTGTGGTGGACGACAACCTGGGAGTATGTATTTCGTCCGCTAGTTCTTCTCAGTTCCTTGTACCAGTGGAGGTGGTGGTTGGTACGAGAGTGGAGAGATTTTCTGTTCTTCTTGATAGTGGGTCCGGGGCTAATCTGGTTGACGCTCAGTTTGCTCAGGCTCAAGGTATGCATCTGAGTGTATTGGTCAAACCGATCCCTATATTCTCCATTGACGCCAGGCCTCTCGGCCAAGGTAGCTTTGTTCATGAGGTTCATAACATTGACCTTCGGGTAGGGGCAATACATGGCGAACTATTATCTTGTTATGTGTTGGAGTGTCTACCTACTCCTATTGTGTTGGGACTTCCTTGGTTGGTTAAACATAACCCTGTGATTAATTGGCAGTCCAGAGATATAAGCCAATGGGGGGAGTTTTGCAAAAGTAACTGCATGAACACAGTCATCAGTGCGGTCGTGCCTAGTACTTTGCCTCCTTTTTTGGAGGACTTTGGGGATGTGTTCTCTGAGGAGGGGAGTCAGGAGTTGCCTCCTCATCGCGTGTATGACTGCTCTATTAATTTACTTCCTGATGCTAAGTTACCTAAAGCTAGGTTATATAACCTTTCTGGTCCTGAGAGGCAGGCTATGAAAGATTATATTTCGGAAAGTCTGGCCAAAGGGCATATTAGACCTTCATCTTCCCCAGTGGCCGCGGGGTTCTTCTTTGTGAAGAAAAAAGATGGAGGCCTACACCCTTGCTTGGATTTCCGCGAACTTAATCGGATTACTGTTCGAGATCCGTATCCACTCCCTCTGATTCCTGATCTCTTCAATCAAATTGTTGGCGCCAAATGGTTCTCTAAATTGGATCTCAGGGGGGCGTATAATCTGATTAGGATAAAAGAGGGGGATGAGTGGAAAACGGCGTTTAACACGCCGGAGGGACATTATGAGAACCTTGTCATGCCTTTTGGTCTGACTACTGCACCAGCAGTATTCCAACATTTTGTTAATGACATTTTTCGTCATCTGGTGGGGCTGTTTGTGGTCGTATATTTGGATGACATTTTAATTTACTCACCAGATCTTGTGTCTCACCAGGAGCATGTGAGACAGGTGTTGCAGATCTTGCGAGACAATAAACTATACGCCAAACTGGAAAAGTGTGTATTCGCCGTACAGGAACTTCAGTTTTTGGGTTTCTTGGTGTCAGCCTCCGGTTTCCGTATGGACCCTGAAAAGGTGAGAGCAGTGCTTGAATGGGATCAGCCAGAGGATCTTAAGGCTCTGCAGCGTTTTCTGGGGTTTGCTAACTACTACCGGAAATTTATTTGTAATTTCTCATCTGTTGTCAAACCTCTCACTGACATGACAAGAAAAGGGACGGATTTTTCTAAATGGTCGGACAAAGCTTGCCAAGCTTTTTCCTCTTTGAAAAAATGTTTTGCTTCGGCACCCGTTCTCATCCAACCAGATGCATCACAGCCGTTCGTTGTGGAGGTGGACGCGTCTGACGTAGGGGTGGGTGCAATATTGTCCCAGGGTCCGTCCCCTGGTAAATGGCATCCGTGCGCTTTCTTTTCTAAAAAATTGTCGTCCGCCGAAAGGAATTATGATATCGGCAATAGGGAACTTTTGGCCATTAAGTTGGCTTTTGAAGAATGGCGTCACTTTTTGGAGGGGGCAGTCCACCCGGTCACCGTCATTACTGATCACAAGAACCTGCTGTATTTGGAATCTGCTAAGCGTCTGAATTCCAGACAAGCTAGATGGTCGTTGTTTTTTACCAGGTTTAATTTTGTTGTCACTTATCGCCCTGGATCTAAGAATGTTAAGGCGGATGCCTTGTCTCGCAGTTTCCCAGGGGCCGGGAAAATGGATGACCGATTCCTATCCTTCAGGAGGGGGTGGTAGTGTCGGCTGTATGTTCTGAGCTTGAGGAGGAGGTGTTAGAGGCTCAGGGGGACGCCCCTGCAGGACCTCCAGGGAGACTGTTTGTCCCAAATCAGTTGAGACAAAAGGTTATTGAGGCACATCATAATTCTGCTTTAGCAGGACATCCAGGGAGTAAGGCTACTTTAGATCTCCTTTCTCGCCGGTTTTGGTGGCCTAACGTTAATAAAGTGTTTTAACTTTTGTCGCGTCCTGTGGGGTTTGTGCTCGCTCTAAGACCCCTCATACCCGTCCGTCTGGGACCCTCTTACCCTTGAAACTTCCGGAGCGTCCATGGACTCATTTGTCTATGGACTTCATCACGGACCTTCCTCAGTCGTCAGGGAAGACTGTCATACTGGTGGTTGTTGACAGGTTCAGTAAGATGGCACATTTCATTGCTCTTCCTGCCCTCCCTAATGCTAAAACTCTGGCGCAGGTGTTCATTGGGGAGATTGTGAGACTTCATGGGTTGCCTTCTGATGTGGTGTCAGATAGGGGGTCTCAGTTTGTGTCCAAGTTTTGGAGGGCATTTTGTTTACGTCGGGGGATGCAATTGTCATTTTCCTCGGCTTTTCATCCGCAGACCAATGGTCAGACAGAGCGTCTGAATCAAAGCCTAGAGACTTATCTTCGGTGTTTTGTCTCAGAGAACCAGGAGGACTGGTCTTCTTTCTTGCCTCTGGCAGAGTTCGCTCTTAACAACAGGCGGAGCGAGTCCACTGGTAAGTCCCCGTTTTTTGGGGCATATGGTTTTCATCCCCAGTTTTGTACATTCAATGGGGGGGGCCCTTCTGGGGTTCCTGAGGAGGAGCGTTTCTCGTCGTTACTTGCTTCAGTGTGGAGAGGTGTATTGAATAATCTGAGTGCTATGGGGAACCGTTATAAACGTATGGCTGATAGGAGGAGAGTTTCTGGTCCAGATCTTAATGTGAACGATCTGGTATGGTTGTCTACCAGGAATATAAAACTTAAAGTTCCCTCCTGGAAGCTGGGCCCCAGATTCATCGGGCCGTACAGGATCAGTTCCATAATTAATCCTGTGGCATTTCGTCTGGACCTCCCTCCTACGTTTAAAATTCATAATGTGTTCCACAAGTCATTACTTAAGAGGTACGTGGCACCAGTCATACCATCACCTCTACCTCCTCCTCCAGTGGTGGTCAATGGTAACTTGGAGTTTCAAGTGTCAAAGATCATTGACTCACGTCTGAATCGCCGGTCCCTTCAGTACTTGGTGCATTGGAAGGGGTATGGTCCAGAGGAGAGGACGTGGGTTCCTGCGTCTGACATTAACGCAGATCGTTTGGTGCGGACCTTCCACAGAACTCACCCGGGCAAACCTGGCCCTGAGGGTCCGGAGGCCCCTCGTAGAAGGGGGGGTACTGTCATGTGTGCATCGCCACGAAGATCGTCGCGGTTGCACATTCTGACTTCTCACAGCTGAGTTGCTGTTTCTTTGTGTTTGGCAGTTAGGGAGTTAATTCTGTCTGTGCTCAGTTCTGGGACTGGGTGCAGTTTCTTCCGGCTGCAATTAATTATTTGTTGATTGGTTTCCTTTAAATCTCTGGTTGTCTGTGTTGGGAGTTGCCAGTGAAATTCTTCATGCAGACCACAGATAGGATTGTATCTGTATAGACTTAAGTTAAAGAGCTCCTTAGTTGTTTTAAGCTCACCTTGCTTAGAGTTTAATATCCCAGATCATTTATGTTCCTTCTGTGTTTGAGTGTGTATGCAAGTCTGTGTTTTCTCCAGTCTGTCTTATATGTCTAATCTGTGTATTTAGCAGAGATCAGCCCATATCCCTTTGGTGGTAATCAGAATCCTTCTTAGGACTGATTACAGGGTTCAGGGACTGATAGGAAACAGGGTTAGGCTGGAGACTTGGACCTCTGAACCATTATCAGTACCTCCAAGGTGAGGGATTAGTTAGGACCCCAGTTTAGGGTCAGGTTAGACCCCCGGTCCTCCTCTTTCCTGTGACAGTGTATCAAGTCCTCAAGATTAACCCTGAGTTCAACGGATATCGTGTCAGGTAAATCTATTCCATATTTACATGCTGATGTTGCTAATCTATATGTTGTATAGAGTGTTGTTCTTTTAAGAATAGTTTACTGACATCGTACACATATCATAAGACCGCGTGACATTACCTGACATCACCTCTGTTACCTGACATCACCGCTGTTACCAGACATCACCGCTGTTACCTGACATCACCGCTGTTAGCTGACATCACCGCTGTTACCTGACATCACAGCTGTTACCAGACATCACCGCTGTTACCAGACATCACCGCTGTTACCTGACATCACCGCTGTTAGCTGACATCACCGCTGTTACATGACTTCACCGATGTTACCTGACATCACCTCTGTTACCTGACATCACCGCTGTTAGCTGACATCACCTCTGTTAGCTGACATCACCGCTGTTACCTGACATCACCGCTGTTACCTGACATCACCGCTGTTAGCTGACATCACCGCTGTTACCTGACATCCCCGCTGTTACCTGACATCACCGCTGTTATCTGTCATCACCGCTGTTACCTGACATCACCGTTGTTACCTGACATCACCGCTGTAACCTGACATCACCGCTGTTACCTGACATCACCTCTGTAACCTGACATCACCGGCTGTTACCTGACATCACCGCTGTTACCTGACATCACCTCTGTTACCTGACATCACCGCTGTTAGCTGACATCACCGCTGTTACCTGACATCACTGCTGTTACCTGACATCTCAGCTGTTACCTGACATCTCCGCTGTTACGACATCACCGCTGTTACATGATATCACCGCTGTTACCTGACATCACCGCTGTTACCTGACATCACCGCTGTTACCTGACATCACTGCTGTTACATGACATCACCGCTGTTACCTGACATCACCGATGTTACCTGACATCACCGCTGTTACCTGACATCACTGCTGTTACATGACATCACCGCTGTTACCTGACATCACCGCTGTTACCAGACATCACTGCTGTTACATGACATCATCGCTGTTACCTGACATCACCGATGTTACCTGACATCACCGCGATTACCTGACATCACCTCTGTCATCTGACATCACCGCTGTTACCAGACATCACCGCTGTTACCTGTCATCACCGCTGTTACCTGACATCACCGCTGTCACCTGACATCACCTCTGTCACCTGACATCACCGCTGTCACCTGACATCACCGCTGTCACCTGACATCACCGCTGTTACCTGACATCACCGCTGTTACCTGACATCACCGCTGTTAGCTGACATCACCGCTGTTACCTGACATCACCGCTATTACCTGACATCACCGCTGTTAGCTGACATCACCGCTGTTAGCTGCGGTGATGTGCGCTCAGAAGTACGCTTCAATACTTATAGTGCCAAGAGAGTTATTTGGCCAATCCAGGGCCTGGTTTTACGAGCGGCATAAGAGATGGGTGGGAATGAAAGCTCACATGTCCCCACCCCAGTGGTGAGGTTTGGCAGATAAAATGGAGGCCGAGCGTCTCATTCAGCTCTGTGGCTGGAGGTGTGTGTGCTAGGTACTGACCTGATCTGGCGGAACCATAGGGCTATATGGACTATTTACTTGCACTTTGTGTTCACCTTCAGTGTGTGTTACTATTTGTTTTTCAGTTTGTTTTCACATTATGCCAGAAAAGCCTCTGTTTTGTTTTGCCTCCCAGAGAGGTCCCTTCCAACTCTTCCATTCTATGATTCTATGACACTTTTTACTTCCGCACCATTACTAGTCCATCCAAACCCTGAACTGCCGTTTGTTGAAGGAGTAGACGCCTCAGATTCTGCGGTGAGAGCTGTTTTATCAAAGTGAGTTGGAGACAAAATGCAGCTTCATCAATGTGCATTTCTTTCTCATACCATGTCAGCTGCAGTAAAGAACTATGACATTGGGAATGAGGAACTGTTAGCCATTAAAGTCGCCTTCTCCGAATGGAGACATCTTTTGGAAGGGGCCAATCATCCTGTTACTGTTCTTACTGACAACAAAAATGTAAAATTTATCCGTACAACTAAGACGTTGTCTGCAAGACGAGAATGTTGGGTCTTATTTTTCTCCAGGTAATTTTATAATTTCTTATCGGCCTCGTTCAAGAAATGACAAGGCTGATGCTCCGTTCAGGATATTTACCGAACCTCGGGAGAGGTCTAACACTGACTGTACCATTCAACCCCAAAAAAATTTCTAGGGGATACTGGATACTAAAGAATTTATAGGAAAATTAAAGAGTGATACCAAATTGACTTCTTTCTACGTTCAATAGTTCTTTATTGAAAATTTTGGTTAATGCATATACAAAGAAAGCATATAACTAGGCCCACAAGAGACCATACGATGTAAAACAGTAATAATAATCAAGACAAGACATGGACTAACTAGGTGTACAAACAGTCTACATAAAGGAAGGTTTTTGGTAAAGGGAAGGAAGGGGAGGTAAATAGCGGTGAGAAGAACCATTTCCTGTGTTTCATTCAGAGACTACTTAAGGGTGATCCGTTGAGGCAGAATGTAGTAAATCTTTGCAATATTTGGACCATGGGGACCATGTGCGATTGCAGAGTGTTACGCAATTATTGCGGATAGCGTATAGGAATTCCAGAGCGTGATGTTCTTTAAGTCGAGAGGTCAGCTCAAGCATTGATGGGGTGGAAGCAGTTTTCCAGCGTTGGGCTATCATTACTTTAGCAACCATAAAAGTATGTGCCACAAATCTGCGGAATTCAAGAGGTACAGTTTCAATCTCCAGCAGGCATAGTGCTATATGTGGAGATCGTTGTATTCTCAAGGATGTCACCAAATCTAGTAAGTTGAAGACCTCTCCCCAGAAGCACAAAACCTTAGGGCATTTCCAAAATATGTGGAATAAGGAGCCCGTCTCTCCACAGTTCCTCCAACAACGGTCAGAGGTTCCGGGAAACAATCTGGCTAGCCTCTCAGGAGTGTAATACCAGCGTGACATGCACTTCATATGTGACTCCTGAAGCGTCATGGAGAGCGATGCTTTTTTAGCCCATTTAAACGCAAGTTCCCATTGAGCCTCAGAATACGGTCTTCCTAGGTCAATTTCCAGCTGATAATGTGGGCTCGTTTAGTAAAGTGAGTGGAGTCATTAAATATTGTATATAAATGCTTAGTCGTAGCAAAGTGAGGTTGGGGGTTAGTGCCCAAGATAAGGTTCCAGAGGGTCAGAGGAACCTGCATATCAAGCTTGTTACCAGAGAAGATATAGGATCTAGCCCTTCGTATATGAAATACGGTCAATTGTGGTATGTGACCTGTAAATTGCATTGTGGCTACATCTCCCCAAGTTTGCAGGCCAAGTTCTCCCCAGTTCCGGGTGTCTAAGTCTGGTATACACTGATGGAGAAGTTCGATCGGTAATGCTGCCGCAGAGACTTGTGCGTCATTTCTCAACTTGGATGTTAATAAGACCCAGCTACGTAAAGACGTTGTCACTACATGTGAGGCCGGTGGAGGAAGAGTTTTATCTACAGTGTAAACTAACAAGTGCAAGTGTAGTGGTCGTGAATGATTTAAGGCTAATTCTATGTTCGGCCAAGAGGAGTGCGTGGATTGCAGCCACCAATGTCTAGTTTGACGTATAATCGTGGCGTGGTAGTATGCATATAGATTGGGGACGCCCGCCCCTCCATGGTAACGAGACATTTTTAAGACGGAGGAGGCCACCCTGGGTTTTTTTCCGGCCCAAATAAACCCCAACATTTGTGATGAGAGCCTATTTATATATTTCTTTGGTATGGGAGATTAAGCGTTCTATAAATATATAGGATTTTAGGTAAGATCATCATCTTATATGACGCGATCCGGCCCATCCATGATATGTCTATTTTTGAGAATGTGTCTAGAGTCTCCTGAATATCCTGTATTAGGCCGTTCATATTTTGTAAAACTGTCTTGTGAAATGGCAAGGTAAGCTTAATGCCTAGATACGTTACCGTAGTATCCTGCCATTTGAAGGGAAACTCGGCAAGCATCGCAGCCCTAAGCTGGGAATCAATGTGTAGTCCCATGAGATGTGATTTGGTATAGTTGAGTTTGTAGTGAGATATCCGCCCAAATTTGTCAAGGGTAGTACAGGCTGATCGTAGAGAAGTTAACGGATCGGTTAATAAGAGGACTATATCATCTGCATACAGACTTATCTTGTATTGTCTACCAGAAAGTGGGATACCTCTAACAGTCTGATCCAATCTGACTCTCTCCGCCAATGGCTCCATGATGAGAACGAAGAGGAGGGGAGATAGGGGACAGCCTTGACGGGTGCCGTTCGTGATGTAGAATGATTGCGATAAAGTGCCGTTGATGAGTACCCTAGCGGATGGGCAGGAGTATAAGGCTTCAATGTAATGTAGAAAATCGTTCTCAAATCCAAACTTGCGCAAAGTGTGGAACATAAATCCCCAATGAATTCGGTCGAACGCCTTCTCCGCATCCAACGAGAGAAGCAAAGAAGGCGTCCGACCCCTCGAAGCATATTGAAGCAAGTTGAGGACACGTCGTGTTGCGTCAGATGTTTGGCGGCCCGCCACAATCCTGCCTGATCAGTATGGATCAACAGTGGTAAAATGTTAGATAGCCTGATGGCTAGTATTTTAGCGTATATCTTAGTATCTGAATTCAGTAGCGATATGGGCCTAAAGTTGCCAGGTTCATTAGGGGGTTTCCGGGTTTAGGGATCGGAGTTACCGTCGCTTCTAAGAACTCAGGCGGAAAGAAGCGCATTCACGAGCTGAGTTTAGCATGTTAGTCAAGTGTGGCGCAAGTAATTCAGGGAAGGTTCGGAAATATTCATTCGAATACCCGTCAGGGCCAGGTGATTTGCCCAGTTTAGACATATTGATGGATTGCAAGGTTTCGGCTATCGAAATTGGGGCATTTAGCATGGAGGCTGATGAAGGGGGTAGTTTCGGGAGGTCAATTTGGGATAAAAAAGAGTTAATGGCTAGATCTGTAGGTTGTATAACTCCTGGGGAATCTTTGAGATTGTATAACTGTTCGTAATATTTACGAAACGACTCCGCTATTTCCATAGGGTGTGTGAATTGACGAGTGAGGGCATTGGGAGTTTTTAATGAGAACACCGTACTACGGACTCGCCTTTGTTTCAGTTTGGATGCCATATATCGAGAGGTTTTATTAATTGACCCATAGTGGGTTGCACGCATGGTTCATATATATTTATCGTGTTGGCTGAACAGGTGAAGCTGTAAATTATGTCGATGGGTCATTAGACTGCGGTGATTATTCAAAGTTGGTTGTGAAGTAACTTCATTCTCAGCTGTCTGGACTTTCAGCAATAAACTATCTAGCTGACTCGTCAAGGCTTTTTTCCTCTGAGCACCCATTTGGATGAGGTGTCCGCGCATGACAGCCTTGTGGGCTAGCCATATTGTCGAGGGGGTGACGTCAGGAGTAGTGTTATCACTAAAGTAGTCTACTATATGCTGTCGAATACGTGTCGCATATGAAGAGTCGGTGTACAGTGCCAGGTTATTTCGCCAGTGCCCCGCCATTGATGATAGGCTCGTGGAGACCACTCCAACATAATCGGCGCGTGGTCTGACCACGTGGCCGTTCCCACCGTAGCAGATTTAGCATCTGGCAATGCCCACCGATCCACAACAAACATGTCAATGCATGAAAAGGTGGGGTGTCGAGCTGAGTAGAAGGAGTATGCCCTAGAGCTGGAGTTAAGGCATCTGTATGTATCATATAGGGAGTGTAACCGTAACCATTGTTGGAGGCATGGAACATGCCGGGTTCTAGGATTGGAAGAATCCAATGATCCATCACTATCAAGTTGAAGTCCCCTCCCATAAGCAGACTTCCCTTCGCCATTTCTCGGACTTTACGCATTACCCTATTTAAGAAACGAATTTGTCGTAAATTCGGTGCGTATATATTAACCACGGTGACCATTTTATTCTGTAGCAGTCCCACCAGTACTATAAAACGACCTGCAGGATCAATGTAGGAAGATTCGCATTGAAATGACACGTCAGTGGAGAACAAAATAGCAACGCCTGCCCTTTTTTTCTCCTGAGAGGCTAGGAAAATCTGTGTTATTTAGTGCTGCTAAAGAGGGGCATTTTAGTACGGGAAAAGTGAGTTTCCTGCAGAAAAAGTATATCTGCTTTAAGTCTACTCGCCTCTCTCCATAGATAAGAGCGCTTATAAGGGGAATTCAAACCCTTAACGTTAAGGGATACCAAATTAAGCGACATATTGAGACACCACAATTTGCTTACCACACCACAAGGCCGAACCTAGGAGTAGATGAAGTTTGGATAAGGCGGGTAGTTCCATTTCGGCAGCACCGGAGGGGTCGGGGACGTGAAGTAGACCTTTGGGTAACAATGGGGATAGAAACACAAGGAGGGGGAAACAACAAATAAAGGCATAACAATAGCAGTATAACTGAATTGAATCATAAAGGATCAATCGAAGGTACATATCGATACTCAAATATGCTCCTCGACCGAAAATCTCCAGGGGGAAGGAGTTCAAATGGCCATCAAATTAAGGCCTCAAAAACTAGTAGGCTAGCCCGTAATAACGGAACGGTCCCAGGTAACTAGCCACTATAAAGTGAACTGCATCGATTTTTAGCTCGACCGGATCAACGTGGAGAGCCTTGGGTTTGCCAGTCATGGGTCGGTTTAGAAGGTTTCTGGTTCATAGCCTGTAGTTGCAGGTCAATCTTCACACCCCAACTTTTTGCCAAGTCGCATCCTTCCTTCAGTGAGTGAATGATGTGCAGGGTATCCTCATGGCGCACCAAGAGTTTCAGTGGAAAGCCCCATTTGTATGTATAGAAGCTGCTCTGAGGGCAGAGGTCAGAGGGTGGAGGTTTCTTCGCGCTTGTAAGGTGGCTTGAGATAAATCAGTATAAAGCTGTAATCCCGAGTATGGCGTAGGGAATTCCTTCATTTTCCTGGCTGCAAGTAATATGCGCTCTTTAATATGGAAAAAATGGACTTTGAGCAATACATCCCTCGGCACATTTGGCGGCAAGAATTTGGCTCTAGGAAGCCTATGTATTCGATCGATAATAAGATCGCGGTCGGTGGCGTCTGGGACAAAAATGCGGAACAAGTCTACCACATAGTCCTGAAGGTCTGATGAGAGGACAGACTCTGGCACCCCTCTTATTTTAATATTATTTCTGCGGTGTCTGTCTTCAATATCCGCCATCTTGGATTTTAGGTATTGCACCTCGTCATATAATGCATAGTGGGAGTCTATAAGGGCGTTATGCGATCCTGTTACCTCCTCCATTTTATGTTCTACGTGTTAACCCTGTATGACACATTGTCAACAGATGCATCCACTGCAGCCTGTAATTTATCCAGTTTACCTTGTATTGATCCACTCAAGGCAATGATTAGCTCCTTTATATACGCTTCTGAAGCAGGCTGATTAGAAGCTGGAGCAGAAAATGCAGCAATAAGGTCTGATTGTGACTCACCCACAGGGGCCTCCGTTCGTGGTTTTTGTTTCTGAGGGCTGGAGGAAGGAGAGGAATCTGTCGCTATGTCTGAGGTGTCCTGCGACGCCATCTCTTCTTCCTGCTCAGTTGCAGCTATGAGCTTTTGCACACGTGGTGAGTGTTGGGAAGAGCGGCGAGACTGGCTGGAGTGATCGGGTGTTGCTGGCGGTGAGTGTGGTGATCTCAACGTCGGGGAGCTATGTCGCAGGGCTGCAATGCGGCCGCGGGTATTGGCAGCTGCTGGTGTCATCTTGGGAGCAGATCGCCCGCGTCCCGGCGCCATGTTAGAGCCCCCGTCACTAGGCCCAGCAGGATAGAAGTCCGTGAGGCGCTTCAGCTGGCTGCCCGATCCTTTCCTTTTGGACATCTGGGTAAGCCTTGATTTCCCCTCCGTCACAAGGGACCGGCTAGTCGTGCTTAGTAAAGCTGAAAATAGTCAGCTATGAGGCCGGGAACAGAGCGCTCAAATTAGCACGTCTTGCTCTGTAGGCGGTAGCCACGCCCCCCCCAAATTGACTTCTTTCTTAACCAAGACGTTGATCTTTCTTTTAAGGAGGGGTTTGGGATGCAGAACCACCAAATATACATCACCGAATCTCCTCAACTTGAAGTTCTCAAACGTGTCCATGATTCTAATCTTGTAAGACACAAGAACTGCAGTCCCTGACAGAAGTTATGTCCCTTATCCATGTTATGTAAATCAAAACTTATAACCTGATGTTAAATTCATCCATTGGTTTTATAAATTACTCTTTTGAAAGCTGAAACCCTCCCAAATTTGGTTTAGGTTAAGAAAATAAATAGCCATCAATGCTGAAATATTGATCATTTAATGGACACAGAATGGTCAGATTTTGGCAAGACAAAAGTTTTGTCGCCACAGAATGTAATGTGATATGTTATGTTTTGGTAGCTGAGGAGAGCAGGCAAAAACGGCAATACACCAGAGAGGTTGGAATCTACTGGATTGCAGTACCCTGACTAACCACCACAACTAAAGGCAGCCGTGGAGCGTTCCTACGTTGGTCCTAGACGCCTCGTCACAGCCTGAGAGGTTAACTACACCTAAAGATAGAAAGAGGAAAGCTATCTGCCCTGGAGCAGATCCCCCAAAGAACATAGGAAGCCCCCAAACATGTAATGGCGGTTAGACAAGAGGAAATACAGACACAGACAGAAAATAGTATGAGCAAACGCTGGGGCCCAATCTGCCTAGACAGAAAATCATAGGAAGGATACTTACTGCAATCCAAAAAAAACCCTAAAAAAAGCCAACGCTACTAATTGCAAAAACACCTGAGATCACGCGACCTCTACCACCTAAATTAGTTCTCTGGTGTAACAAAACTAAGCCGCAGCCACTGAAAAAGCCTCCGTCTGTCCCGAAGAAAATCGAGGGTGAAACCCAAAATTGCAGAAAAATGGAGACATCAAAGTGGCAGAGCTAGCCCTATTATTAAGAGCAAACTCAGCCAAAGGCAAAAAAGAGACCCAGTCATCTTGATCAGCAGACACAAAGCATCTCAGATAAGTCTCCAATGTCTGGTTTGTTCTCTCAGTTTGTCCATTGGTCTGAGGATGAAAAGCCGAGGAGAAAGACAATTGAACACCAAGTTTAGAACAAAAATTCCTCCAAAATCTGGAAACAAACTGGACTCCTCTGTCAGACACAATGTTCTCAGTAATGCCGTGTAACCGAACCACGTGCTGAAGGAACAAAGGCACCAATTCAGAGGAGGAAGGCAACTTAGGTAATGGCACAAGATGTATCATTTTGGAAAACCTATCACAAATCACCCAGATAACGGTCATTCTCTGAGAAACAGGGAGGTCGGAAATGAAATCCATAGAGATATGGGTCCATGGTCTCTTGGGCACAGGCAATGGCATCAACAAACCACTAGAGCGAGAGCAAGGCTTGGAGCGAGAGCAAGTCCCGCAGGACTGCACAAATTCCCTGACGTCAAGAGACAAAGTAAGCCACCAAAAGGACCGACTAACCAAGTCTCTGGTACCAAAAATTCCGGGATGACCGGCCAACACGGAACAATGAATCTCAGACATCACACTCTTTTTCCACCGGTCTGGGACAAACAATTTCCCAATAGGGCAGCGCTCGGGTTTATCCTCTTGACACCCTTCTCAAATTGGGCGATATGGCGGAAAGAACTACACCCTCTTTAAAAATAACAGCAGGATCAGATAACTCAGGAGAGTCTGCAAGGAAACTCCTCGAGAGGGCATCCGCCTTAACATTCTTAGTGCCAGGAGGAAAGAAAACCACAAAATTAAAACGTGTGAAAAACAAGGCCCACCTGGCCTGTCTAGGATTAAGTCGCTTGGCTGATTCCAGATAAACCAGATTCTTATGGTCCGTGAGGACCACCACCTGATGTTTGGCTCCCTCCAGCCAATGTCTCCACTCTTCAAAAGCCCACTTCATGGCCAATAACTCCCGATTACCCACGTCATAATTACGTTCAGTTGGAGAAAATTTTCGAGAGAAAAAGGCACAAGGGTTACTTTTAGAGGTCTCTGGATCTCTTTGGGACCAAACGGCACCTGCCCCAATTTCAGAGGCATCAACCTCCACCTGAAATGGCAGAGAAACATCAGGCTGCCGTAGAACAGGAGCAGAAGTGAATCTCTGCTTAAGTTCCTGAAACGCAGAGACTGCCTCAGGAGGCCAATTCACCACATCAGAACCCTTTTTGGTCAAATCAGTCAATGGTTTAACAATAACAGAGAAATTACCAATAAATTTATGATACAAATTGGCAAAACCCAAGAATCTCTGAAGAGCCTTTAATGAAGTAGGTTGGACCCAGTCACAGATGGCCTGAACCTTGACCGGGTCCATTTCAATAACAGAAGGGGACAAAATAAATCCCAGAAATGAGATCCTCTGTACGCCAAAAAGACACTTTGATCCCTTCACATAAAGAGCATTCTCTCTCAAAATCTGGAACACAGTCCGAACACGTTTCACATGAGAGTCCCAGTCATTGGAAAAAATCAAGATATCATCCAAATAAACAATCAGAAATTTATCCACAAAATCCCTGAAAATGTCATTCATGAAGGACTGGAAGACGGAAGGAGCATTAGTGAGCCGAAAGGGCATCACTAGGTACTCAAAATGCCCCTCTGGGGTATTAAACGACGTCTTCCATTCATCCACGTGCTTAATGCGAATAAGGTTATACGCCCCCCTGAGGTCAAGCTTGGTAAACCAAGTAGCACTTTTCACCCTGGAAAACAGGTCAGAAATCAAGGGTAACGGATATTGATATTTCACAGTGATATTGTTCAAGAGACGATAATCAATACACGGCCTTAATGAACCATCCTTTTTGGCCACAAAGAAAAAACCGGCACCCAAGGGTGAAGAGGATGGTCTGATATGACCCTTCTCCAATGACTCCTTGATATAAGACCGCATAGCGTCATGTTCAGGTACAGACAAGTTAAAAAGGCGACCTTTAGGGAATTTACTACCAGGCACTAATTCAATAGCGCAGTCATAGCTCCTATGGGGGGGGCAAGGATGCAGATTTACTTTCGCTAAACACATCAGAAAAATCAGTCAAAAAGTCAGGAACATCCTGAGCCTGGGGAGAGGCAGAAAAAACAGGAGTGTTGGCATTAACACATTGACAGCCCCAACTGGTTACAGACACAGATTTCCAATCCAAAACAGGATTATGAGACTGTTACCAAGGGAAACCTAGTACAATAATGTCATGCAGATTATACAGCACCAAAAATTTGCAACTCTCCTGATGATCAGGTTCAACCCTCATTATCACCTGAGTAGAGAACTGGGGTTTATTCTCAGCCAATGGGGTAGAATCAATCCCCAGTAGGGGAATAGCCTTCCGCAGGGGTATCAAGGGAAACCCACAACGTTTAGCAAAATCAAAATCCATCAGGTTAATAGCTGCTCCCGAATCAACAAAAGCCTGAACAGAAAATGTGGACAGGGAGCAAATCAGGGTAACAGTCAACAGAAATTTAGTCTGAACACTACCCAAGACAACTGAGCGTGCAAAAAGTCTTCCCCGCTTAGGGCAGACTTAAATAGCATGAGAGGCGTCACCACAGTAGAAACATAACCCATTGCGTTTTTGAAACTCGTGACGCTGTGCCCCAGAAGCAACTCTATCACACTGCATGGGTTCAGAAGCTGGTTCACAAGGCAACACTATTCCACGCATACCTCTACGCTCACGCAAATGTCTGTCAATTTGAATCGCTAATGACATAGAATCATTGAGACCAGAGGGAGCAGGGAATCCCACCATAACATTTTTTACATTCTCTGACAGACCCTTCCGAAAAAGGGCTGCCAAAGCATCATCATTCCATTTGGTCAGGACTGCCCACTTTCGGAATTTCTGACAGTACAACTCAGCATCCTCAAGCCCTGATTTAATGCCAACAAGGTTTTTTCAGCTTGATCAGTGACATTTGGTTCATCGTACAATAACCCAAGAGCCAGAAAAAATGCATCAACATTACTCAAAACACGGTCCCCAGGTGTCAGGGAAAAAGCCCAATCCTGAGGATCGCCGTGCAGGAGAGAGATGACAATTTGAACCTGCTGTGCTGCGTTCCCTGAGGACTTAGGTTTTAAGGCAAAAAACAACTTACAGTTATTTTTGAAATTCAGAAATTTAGCTCGATCCCCAAAAAATAAATCTGGCATGGGGATCCTAGGTTCCACAACCGGCAACCCTGCAAGATAGGTAGCAATACTCCGACCTTCAGTGGCAAGCTGATCCACACGGCCAGACAACTGTGCAAACTCTATTGAGAGAAAAAAAAAATTTCCTCCTCAGCACCCAGAGAAAAAGAGGGAAAAAATGCAACAGAGAAAAAAAAAATTTCTAACAACTTCCCTTTTTTTTCACACTATTTTTCCCTTCTGTTGAGTACCATATAATTTTCAGTTTGGCCGGTGATACTGTTATGATTTGGTAGCTGAGGAGAGCAGGCAAAAACGGCAATACACCAGAGAGGTTGGAATCTACTGGATTGCAGTACCCTGACTAACCACCACAACTAAAAGCAGCCGTGGAGCGTACCTACGTTGGTCCTAGACACCTCGTCACAGCCTGAGAGGTTAACTACACCTAAAGATAGAAAGAGGAAAGCTATCTGCCCCGTAGCAGATCCCCAAAGAACATAGGAAGCCCCCAAACATGTAATGGCGGTTAGACAAGGGGAAATACAGACACAGACAGAAAATAGTAAGAGCAAACTTTGGGGCCCAATCTGCCTAGAAAGAAAAAGGATAGGAAGGACACTTACTGCAATCCAAAAAAACCCTAAAAAATACCAACTCTACTAATTGCAAAAACACCTGAGATGACACGACCTCTACCACCTAAATTAGTTCTTTGGTGTAACAAAACTAAGCCGCAGCCACTGAAAAAACTGGAAAAGGCAAATGAACAAATAACAGTGGCTCAAATAAACTGAGAGGAGCACAAGCCCCGGGGGGACCTGGCTGACCTCCACAGAAGTGCAGGGAACAATGCAAAAAGCAAGCACAAAAACCAAAACAGAAAATATCTTATCTGAGAGCAGGAGAAGAGGCAAGACTCAGCAAGCTTCCAAGTGAACCAGGAACCACAGTTGAGACAAAGACAATTGATCACCGGCAACCATGATGGGAGGGAACCTCCCTTATATAAGACCAGTCTGTAACTCCTGATTGCCAATCTTCATTGAATGGTTCAGTACTGTTTGTAACCACCAGAGGGAGCTTCTGCTCAGAATTAATTTCTAACACATTCACAACAGGAGTGTGCGTCGCTGGAATAATCAGGGAAACAGTCCAGGGGAGGAGTCCGAGGAGATAATTTGCATATTCCCAGTGCCTTCTGGGATAAGTGAAGAGTCTCCGCGAGCTCAAGGAACACTGGATTTTGGCTGTTGCAGCTGAAAGGAGGACATCAGTAAACCAGGGGAGGAGTCCCGAGGAGATAATTTGCATATTCCCAGTGCCTTCTGGGATAAGTGAAGAGTCTCCGCGAGCTCAAGGAACACTGGATTTTGGCTGTTGCAGCTGAAAGGAGGACATCAGTAAACCAGGGGAGGAGTCCCGAGGAGATAATTTGCATATTCCCAGTGCCTTCTGGGATAAGTGAAGATTCTCCGCGAGCTCAAGGAACACTGGATTTTGGCTGTTGCAGCTGAAAGGAGGACATCAGTAAACCAGGGGAGGAGTCCCGAGGAGATAATTTGCATATTCCCAGTGCCTTCTGGGATAAGTGAAGATTCTCCGCGAGCTCAAGGAACACTGGATTTTGGCTGTTGCAGCTGAAAGGAGGACATCAGTAAACCAGGGGAGAGTCCCGAGGAGATAATTTGCTATTCCCAGTGCCTTCTGGGATAAGTAAGATTCTCCGCGAGCTCAAGGAACATGGATTTGGTGTGCAGCTGAAAGGAGGACTCAGTAAACCACGGCCTAGCGGCGCACGAGTTTTGGTATATTACGCTTGATATCTTGAACAATAGAACATGGAAGAGGCTAAGAGCCATGTGGTGAGCTGCATTTCTTGCTACATGTTCACAGATTTACCAGTGGAAAAGCCAAATTTCACATGCCAGAAATGCAAGCTTGTGTCCCTGTTGGAGGAAAAGTTGCAAAATCTGGAAGAGAGGTTATCTACATTGAAGACCATTAAGGAAGGTGAAGAGTTCTTAGACAGAGCAGAATTATCTCTTCATGGTACAGAAAGAGAAGAAATTCGAAGTGCAACTGAAGAAACAGAGGAATGGAAGCATGTGACCCAGAGAAGCAGGAGGATCAGGAGGCAGTCAGCACCAATTCTGCTCAGGAACCAATACCAGGCTCTTACACAGGAGAACGATGAAGAAATACATCAGGATAAGACTTTGCCCACAAAGAGTAACCTTGTACGCCTTCAGAGTCCTCCTGAATGGAGAAAGAAAAATGTGAAGAAGAAACGGAGAGTTGTTGTCATGGGGGATTCCCTGTTGAGAGGAACAGAGGCCGCTATCTGCAGACCGGATATAACCTCAAGAGAAATGTGCTGTCTTCCAGGTGCAAAAATTAAAGATGTGTCTGACAGGATATCAGGACTCTTCAGACCTAAAGATGACTACCCATTCCTGCTAATACATGTGGGGACAAATGACACCACAAGAAGTGACCTGGAAACCATCTGCAGTGACTTTGGAAACTTAGGTAAGAAAGTGAAAGAACTGGGAGCGCAGGTGATCTTCTCTTCCATCCTCCCAGTGGATGGCCATGGAACAAGGAGGTGGAATAAGATTCTGCAGGTGAACAACTGGCTACGTCGATGGTGCCGTCAGCAAGGATTTGGATTTCTGGATCACGGAGTGAATTACCTGTACGATGGACTACTTGCTAGAGATGGGGTGCACCTTACGAAGACTGGAAAACATGTATTTGGAAGTCGCCTTGCTACACTCATCAGGAGAGCTTTAAACTAGAACAATGTGGGAAGGGAAGCAAAACGCCAGCAAAAGCCATACACCTGACAAATACTATTGAGAACTCTGCTATTAGAAGTGAAGGGGAAGAACAAAGACAAAAAAATATACATAATAAAAATATTGAAGGAAGAGAAACCAATCACAAACTAAAGTGTTTCTATACGAATGCACAAAGCATGGGCAACAAACAAGGAGAACTGGAGCTACTAACGCAGGAGAAGAAATATGATGTCATTGGAATCACTGAGACTTGGTGGGACGATACACATGATTGGAATACAAGGCTAGAAGGATACAACTTATTTGCAAGAAACAGACTTGATAAACGAGGAGGAGGTGTTGCATTGTATGTTAGAAAAGCGTATATCTGCACAGAGATTGACGCTTCAAGACTGGGAGTTCTGTGGAAACTGTTTGGGTAAGAATACAAGGACAGAACAATGGAAAGGACACCATTGTAGGCATTTACTACAGGCCGCCTGTGCAAGCTGAAGATATGGATGAACTCTTTATGCATCAAATGGCCAAGTTCTCCAAAAAATATGACATAGTGGTCATGGGAGATTTCAACTATCCAGACATTTGTTGGGAATCTCTCTCAGGCAAAACTAACAGGTCCAGGAAATTCTTATCCTCTCTTGCTGACAACTTTATCTTCCAAAAGGTAATGGAGAAAACAAGGGGATCTGCTACCTTGGATCTAATCCTCATAAACAGGGAGGAAATGGTGGAGGAGGTAAGAGTGGCTGGGACCCTAGGAGGTAGTGACCATGCTATTTTAGAATTTTGGATAACAAGAGGAGGAAGACCTGTGAAGACTCAGACGTCAAGGTTAGATTTCAGAAAGGCAGATTTTAAGGAACTCAGAAAGAGAATTGGAGGGATCCAATGGCTGGATATCCTTAAGGACAAAAATGTCCAGGAAGGATGGAAAATCTTGAAAAATGAGATTCTCAAAGCACAATCGTTAACAATTCCGAAAAGAGGGAAGAATGGGAAGCATTTAAGGAAACCAGGATGGATGAACATAGAACTTAAACACATGCTAAAAAGGAAGAAAGAAATGTTTATCAAATGGAAAGAGGGAGGCATATCTAAAGAAGAATATAATGCAGTCTGCAGAACCTGCAGGGCACAAATCAGATTATCTAAAGCTGACAATGAATTAAGGCTTGCAAGTGACGTCAAAAGCAACAAAAAAGGATTTTGGGGATACGTCAAAAGTAAAAGAAAAGTCAAAGATGCTATAGGATTTTTACAGGATGAAAATGATGAAATGGTAAGTCATGATGTTGAGAAGGCTGAACTTTTAAATTCCTATTTTGCATCTGTTTTCTCTCAGAAAGGAAATGTAACATCAACTGATCTTCACTGTCCTATTAAAGGAATAGAAGAATCCAGGATATCTATAAACAGAAAGACAGTGAGGAAACACTTAGCTAACCTAAATGAATTCAAGTCTCCAGGTCCAGATGAATTACACCCCAGGGTACTGAAGGAGATAGCAGAAGAAATTCTTGAACCACTGTCCATAATCTTTGAAAATTCTTGGAGAACAGGAGAAGTCCCAGAAGACTGGAGAAGAGCAAATGTTGTTCCTATCTTCAAAAAGGGGAAGAAGGTGGACCCAGGGAACTACAGGCCGGTGAGTCTGACTTCTATACCAGGAAAGATCTTTGAACAAATTATTAAAGAACATGTATGCAAGTACCTGGATAAGAATGAAGTGATTAAACAGAGTCAGCATGGGTTTGTAACTAATAAGTCATGTCAGACTAACTTAATTTCCTTCTATGACAGAATCACTGACTGGGTGGATCAGGGAAATGCTGTAGATATAGTATATCTTGACTTCAGCAAAGCATTTGACAAAGTATCTCACACAATCCTTATTGAAAAAATGACTAAGTATGGAATGGACAAGGCAACTGTTAGGTGGATTCATAACTGGCTTAGTGATCGGACCCAAAGAGTGGTTGTAAATGGCTGCACATCCAGTTGGAAGAATGTCTCAAGTGGGGTACCACAAGGCTCTGTTTTGGGCCCTGTATTGTTCAACATCTTTATCAATGATTTAGATGAAGGAATTGAGGGTAAACTGATCAAATTTGCTGATGACACAAAGCTAGGAGGGGTAGCTAATACTAGAGAAGAGAGAGAGAGGATTCAAAAAGATATACATAAACTGGAGCAGTGGGCAGCAACTAACAGAATGGATTTTAACAGGGAAAAATGCAAAGTACTACATCTGGGCAATAAAAATGAAAAAAGCATATACAAAATGGGAGGAATAGGGCTAAGTAACAGCACATGTGAAAAAAGACTTGGGTATACTAATTGATCACAGACTTAACATGAGTCAACAGTGTGATGCAGCAGCAAAAAAGGCAAATGCAATTCTAGGATGTATCAACAGAAGCATACAGTCTAGATCACGTGAGGTCATTATTGCCCTCTACTCCTCTTTGGTCAGACCTCATCTGGAATACTGTGTCCAGTTTTGGGCACCACATTTTAAAAAAGACATCAACAAACTGGAGCAAGTTCAGAGAAGAGCCACCAGAATGGTGACCGGTCTGCAAACCATGTCCTATGAGGAACGGTTGCAGGATTTGGGAATGTTTAGCTTGCAAAAAAGAAGACTGAGAGGAGACTTAATAGCTGTCTACAAATATCTCAAGGGCTGTCACATTGTAGAAGGATCATCTTTATTCTCATTTGCACAAGGAAAGACTAGAAGCAATGGGATGAAACTGAATGGGAGGAGACACAGATTAGATATTAGAAAAAACTTTTTGACAGTTAGGGTGATCAATGAGTGGAACAGGCTGCCACAAGAGGTGGTGAGTTCTCCTTCAATGGAAGTCTTCAAACAGAGGCTGGATAGACATCTGTCTGGGATGATTTAGAGAATCCTGCTTTGAGCAGGGGGTTGGACCAGATGACCCAGGAGGTCCCTTCCAACTCTACCATTCTATGATTCTATGATTCTGTTGCAGTTTCAAGGTTTTACTCACAGTCTGCTATGCGCAGTACAGATACCAGCCAGGCACTGTGTCCTCCAAGAGATTGGTCCAGCAACCCTCAGGTAAGTTAGTCGCACTTCCAAAGACTTCCCTTTCAGCATGTTCCTTTCCGACATCTTCTCTAAGTGCTAACTCTCCTTACTTCCATGCACCACACCAACACAGAGCCCTCGGACGAGGGAGTATTGGGCCTTTTCAGTTAACAGACCAGTGCAAATGTTCTGCACGTACTTGACCCCTAAGCTTCCTTCCGGTGAGATTATGGTGGCTAGTGGCCGCGTGAAGTGACCACTGTTGTCGGTGTTACTAGCGGAGCTGAAGTTTCCCGCTAATCTAGGGACCGTTCCCCTATGTTCGCCTGGTCCTTCCTTCTTCAGGATGGGGGCACAGCTCCAACTGCTGTCTCGCCCTGGACCCTTTCGCTCTCACAGCAAGGCTCCCTGAGATGGACTCAAAGGAGCAGCAGGACAGTCCAGTACCCACTCACTGACTGCCTGTCTCCAACTGTTCTCTCTAACTAACACGCAGCCTAAATGCTGCCTAAGCTCCACCCACCAACTAGCTACACCCTGTTCTAACCAGCCTGAGTCAGACCATCCTCCCGAAGGGTCCGCCTGTGCTCAGCCAGCATAGTGTATGTTGGATGCAGGTGGTTGGAGTCTATGGGGTGCTTCTTCCTTACCTGAGGTCACACCTCTGGGTGCGATGCAGCATCTCTGTGGTGACTGGACCCTCAGGGCGCCACACTTCCATGAGCTTGAAGGACTGCATCCATGCGGTTCAACAATGATTCATACAATTTATTAATGAAGTTATCAGGAATAGCAGAGAATGCAGTCTTACATGCCTTCCAGAGTTCATCTAGATTCTTTGGTTTTGTCTTCCAAGCTTCTTCTTTCATCCTACCGCAAATATGCTCAATGATGTTCATGTCTGGTGACTGGGCTGGCCAGTCCTTGAGCACCTTGATCTTTTTTGCCTGGAGGAACTTTGTTGTAGAGATGGATGTATGTGATGGAGCACCATCCTGCTGCAGAATTTGACCCCTTTTATGATTTGGAATGTAAGAGGTAGCTAATACTTCTTGATATTTTAGGCTATTGATATTGACTTCCACCTTGCAAATGTTTCGCACACCCCATACTGAATTTAACCCCAGACCATGATCTTTCCACCACCAAATGTAACTCTTTTCTGGGTGTATTTTGGATCCATATGGGCTCCAGTAGGTCTCCTGCAGTATTTGCGGCGGCTGTGGTGTAATTCTACTGAAGATTCATCAGAGAAATCCACCTTCTGCCACTTTTCCAGTGTCCATCTGTTTATCAGGCTGTGGGACTTTGCAAATGCCACACGGTTTTTTATTTGCCTTTTGTTTAGTTCTGGCTTCTGGGCACTGAATCGACCATGGAGGCCATTTCAAGACAGAATCCTACAAACTGTTCTAGTTGACACAGGGATTTGAGGTGACCAGGCCTGTTGGAGCTCTGCTGCAGTGGAAGAGGGGCTTGCTTTGGATTTTCTAACAAACAAACGTTCCTCCTGAGCAGTTATCTTGCGGGGTCTGCCGGACCTGGGCTTGTCAAACCTATCTCCAGTCTCTTCAAATCTTTTTTTAATTTTTTGTACTTGACACTGAGACACATTAAAGGTTCCAGCCACCTCTGCAGTGGATCTGGTCTTCAGCCTCTTGATAATCAAGGATTTGGTCGCAGGGTGGATTTTTGGCATGTTGTCAGAGCTCAAGTTGCAGTTCAAGTGAAGGTCTGGGGTGCTGGGTTTCTTTTATACACACCCACTAATTAACCGATCATTTACTGAGCACAGGTAAGGATGTACAGTCATGGCCAAAAGTTTTGAGAATGACACAAATATTATATTTTCTCATGATCTGCTGCCCTCTGGTTTTTATGTGTGTTTGACAGATGTTTTTATCACAGACAGAAATATAATAATTGCAAACATATGAGTAACAAAAGCTTATATTGACAGTTAGAATAAGTTAATGCAGCAAGTCAATATTTGCAGTGTTGACCCTTCGTCTTCAGGACCTCTGCAATTCTCCCTGGCATGCTCTCAATCAACTTCTGGACCAAATCCTGACTGATAGCAGTCCATTCTTGCACAATCAATGCTTTCATTTTGTCAGAATTTTTAGGTTTTTGTTTGTCCACCCGTCTCTTGATGATTGACCACAAGTTCTCAATGGGATTAAGATCTGGGGAGTTTCCAGGCCATGGACCCAAAATCTCTATGTTTTGTTCCCTGAGCTATTTAGTTATCACCTTTGCTTTATGGCAAGGTGCTCCATCATGCTGGAAAAGGCATTGTTGATCGCCAAACTGCTCTTGGAGGGTTGGGAGAAGTTGCTCTTGGAGGACATTCTGGTACCATTCTTTATTCATGGCTGTGTTTTTAGGCAAGACTGTGAGAGAGCCGATTCCCTTGGCTGAGAAGCAACCCCACACATGAATGGTTTCAGGATGCTTAACAGTTGGCATGAGACAAGACTGGTGGTAGCGCTCACCTTGTCTTCTCCGAATGAGGCGTTTTCCTGATGTCCCAAACAATCGAAAAGGGGATTCATCAGAGAAAATAACTTTACCCCAGTCCTCTGCAGTCCACTGCCTGTACCTTTTGCCGAATATCAGTCTGTCCATTATGTTTTTTCTGGAGAGAAGTGGCTTCTTTGCTGCCCTCCTTGAGACCAGGCCTTGCTCCAAGAGTCTCCGCCTCACAGTGCGTGCAGATGCACTCACACCTGCCTGCTGCCATTCCTGAGCAAGCTCTGCACTGCTGGTAGCCCGATCCCGCAGCTGAAACACTTTTAAGAGACGGTCCTAGCGCTTGCTGGTCTTTCTTAGGCGCCCTGGAGCCTTTTTGGCAACAATGGAACCTCTCTCCTTGAAGTTCTTGATGATGCGATAGAGATTGTTGACTGAGGTGCAATCTTTCTAGCTGCGATACTCTTCCCTGTTAGGCCATTTTTGTGCATTGCAATGATGACTGCAGGTGTTTCTTTAGAGATAACCATGGTTAACAGAAGAGAAACAATGATGCCAAGCACCTGTCATGGGTGCATCGCCATGAAGATCGTCGCGATTGCACATTCTGACTTCTCACAGCTGAGCTGCTGTTTCTTTGTTTTTTGGTAATGAGAGAGTTAATTTTTCCTAGCTCTTTGCTAAGGCTAGGTGCAGCCTCGCCCGGCTGCTTTTGATTATGTTCTAATTAGTTTCCTTTATATTTCTGCCAGTCTGGGTGTTAGACGCCGGTGAAAGCATTCATGTAGTTTAGCAGACTGGATCGGTTCTGGAATACTTAAGCTAAGAGCTCCTTAGTTGTTTTTACTCTTACAGCTTATAGTTTTTCTCTGAGACCTTAGGTGTTCCTACTGTGTGTGAGTGTTGTATGTAAGACTTTATTTACTTTATTTCTTGTCTTTCTTGTATGTCTTTCTGTTCATTAACCGTTACCTGTTCATTCCCTTTGGTGGTATTCAGGGTCCTTCTTAGGACTAGAATACAGTTGGCAGGGATTGATAGGAGACAGGGTTTACGCTGGTGGCCTGGACCTCTGTACCTTTAACAGTACCTCCAGGTAGAGGGATTAGTTAGGACCCCAGTTTAGGGTCAGCATAGACCCCGGTCACCCTCTAGCCGGAGACAGCGTATAACGGATTCCGTATTGACCCACTGGACATTCTGTCAGGTAAATCTATGTTATCATATATCTATGCGCATGTTATATAGTATGTCGCCCTTTTGATATAGATTACTGACATCACATATATATATATCTGCTATACAGCGTGACATTTTCACCGGCCAAACTAAAGTTTCTCCCCAGCTGTCATGGATCCAGTAGCCCAGCTGGCCCGGCAGTTGCAGGGGTTGTCCATGGAATTTGCAGACATTAAGTCCAAGGTTTTGTCCCTCCCGGAGCAAACCAGATCTGAACCTAAGGTTGCTCTCCCGGACAGGTTCACTGGTGGGCGGGACAAATTTTTTACTTTCCGGGAGGCATGTAAATTGTACTTTCGGCTGCGGCCTCGGTCATCTGGGAGTGAAGAGCAGAGGGTGGGAATTGTTATCTCGCTCTTACAAGGGGACCCTCAATCTTGGCGTTCTCTATTCCTCCAGGCTCCCCAGATCTCCAGTCAGTGGATCGATTTTTTACTGCCCTGGGTCTGGTATATGATGATCCGGATCGAGTTCCCTTGCTGAAACAAGGTTACGTAAAATACGGCAAGGAAATCGTCCAGCGGAGGAATATTCTTCTGAGTTCCGTAGATGGGCAACAGATACTCAGTGGAATGACCCAGCTCTTAGGAGCCAGTTTTGTCAAGGGTTGTCTGACAAATTAAAAGATGTGTTGGCTCAGTATGATTCTCCTCCATCACTGGAGGCTGCTATGGCCCTCGCTATTCGCATGATAGACGACTTCGGGGAAGACGCGAGGTAACTCCGCCCCCCATGATGACTCCACCTACTACTAAAGTCCCTTATACTGAGGTTCCCCTGGTCTGTTCTGAGGAACCCATGCAGTTGGGAGGGACATCATTTTGTAGGAGGGAATCGGCGGTGCGACGCAAGACTAGAAGGTGTTTCTTTTGCGGGAGAGAGGGAATTTTGTTGGGGGGTGTCCATCCCGGACCTCTTTGAGCCAAGGAGTTAACCTGGGAGTGTGTATTTCGTCCCCAAATCCCTCTCAGTTTCTCGTGCCTGCGGAGGTGGTGATTGGTACTAGAACTGAGAGGATTTCTGTTTTTCTTGATAGTGGGTCCGGGGCTAATTTGGTGGACGCTCGGTTTGCCCAGGTGCATGGTATGCAACTGAGTGTATTGGCCAAACCGGTCCCTATACTCTCTATTGATTCTAGACCTCTTGGTCAAGGTAGCTTGGTACAAGCTGTTCATAACATAGATCTTCGAGTAGGGGCAATACATAAAGAGCAATTGTCTTGTTATGTGTTGGAGGGTCTACCTACTCCTATTGTGTTGGGACTTCCTTGGTTGGCTAAACATAACCCAGTGATTGATTGGCAATCCAGAAAGATAAGCCAGTGGGTGAATTTTGCAAGAATAACTGCATGAGCACGGTCATCGGTGCGGTTGTGCCTAGGACTTTGTCTCCTTTTCTGGAGGACTTTGGGGAGATGTTCTCAGAGGAGGGGTGTAAAGAGTTTCCTCCTCATCGCGCATATGACTGCTCAATAAAGTTGCTTCCTGATGCCTTATCTCGTACTTTCCCAAGGGCCGGGAAGACGGATGATCCGGTTCCTATTCCTCAGGAGGGAGTTGTAGTGTCAGCTGTATGCTCTGAGCTTGAGGGGGAGGTATTGGGGGCTCAGGGGGACGCCCCTGTGGGACTTCCAGGGAGACTGATAGTTCCAGATCGCTTAAGACTGAAGGTTACGGGAACCGTTACAAACGGATGGCTGATAGGAGGAGAGTTTCTGGTCTAGATCTGAAGGTGAACGATCTGGTTTGGTTGTCTACCAGGAATATAAAACGTAAAGTTTCCTCCTGGAGGTTGGGTCCCAGATTCATCGGGCCGTACAGGATCAGTTCCATAATTAATCCTGTGGCATTTCGTCTGGACCTCCCTCCTACGTTTAAAATTCATAATGTGTTTCACAAGTCATTACTTAAAAAGTATGTGGCACCAGTCATACCGTCACCTCTACCTCCTTCAGTGGTGGTCAATGATAACGTGGAAATTCATGGGTCGAAAATCATTGACTCACGTCTCAGTCGCCGATCCCTTCAGTACTTAGTTCAGTGGAGGGGGTATTGTCCTGAGGAGGGGACGTGGGTCCCTGCGTCTGATGTTAACGCAGATCGATTGGTTCGGACCTTTCACACAACTCACCCGGACAGACCTGGTCATGAGGGTCCGGAGGCCCCTCGTAGAAGGGGGGGTACTGTCATGGGTGCATCGCCATGAAGATCGTCGCGATTGCACATTCTGACTTCTCACAGCTGAGCTGCTGTTTCTTTGTTTTTTGGTAATGAGAGAGTTAATTTTTCCTAGCTCTTTGCTAAGGCTAGGTGCAGCCTCGCCCGGCTGCTTTTGATTATGATCTAATTAGTTTCCTTTATATTTCTGCCAGTCTGGGTGTTAGACGCCGGTGAAAGCATTCATGTAGTCTAGCAGACTGGATCGGTTCTGAGAATACTTAAGCTAAGAGTTCCTTAGTTGTTTTTACTCTTAAGGTATTGCACCTAAACAATCTCGCTAACGGGATCGCTAAAAACGTGCACTATTTAGCGATCCGTTACGATATTGTTCAGTGCGGCCAGCTTTCAAGCGCGACTTCCTGGCTGTGGATCTCCCCTCGTCAGTGGAATCGTTTCGGACCTTTTTCATCGCTGGCGCCCCGCTGGTAAGTATCTAATCGCTGTGTGGCACCTATGTTCTTAGCGATTAGCGTACTTTGTACCGCTAAAGTCGTTTAAGAAGATCGCTAGGCGATAGCGTCGTTAACTAATCGCTAAATGGGCCGCATTTAGGATATGATAAATCCCTTAGTGATTCTCATTGTATGCAACGCTAAAGAGATCGCTAGCGGGATGGGTAGTATTAGTGGCAGTACCTTACAGCTTATAGTTTTTCTCTGAGACCTTAGGTGTTCCTACTGTGTGTGAGTGTTGTATGTAAGACTTTATTTACTTTATTTCTTGTCTTTCTTGTTTGTCTTTCTGTTCATTAACCGTTACCTGTTCATTCCCTTTGGTGGTAATCAGGGTCCTTCTTAGGACTAGATTACAGTTGGCAGGGATTGATAGGAGACAGGGTTTACGCTGGTGGCCTGGACCTCTGTACCTTTAACAGTACCTCCAGGTTGAGGGATTAGTTAGGACCCCAGTTTAGGGTCAGCTAGACCCCGGTCACCCTCTAGCCGGAGACAGCGTATAACGGATTCCGTATTGACCCACTGGACATTCTGTCAGGTAATTCTATGTTATCATATATCTATGCGCATGTTATATAGTATGTCGCCCTTTTGATATAGATTACTGACATCACATATATTATATCTGCTATACAGCGTGACAGCACCAGCCTCCTTTTAAAGTGTCCAGTGGTGTCATTCTTACTTATTCATGACAGATTGATCTCCAGCCATGTCCTCATCAACACCCACACCTGTGTTAATGGAGCAATCACTGAAAAGAGGTTAGCTGGTCCTTTTAAGGCAGAGCTGCAATGATGTTGAAATGTGTTTTGGGGGATAAAGTTCATTTTCTAGCCAAATATTGACTTTGCAAGTAATTGCTGTTAAGCTGATCACTCTTTATAACATTCTGGAGTATATGCAAATTGCCATTAGAAAAAGTGAAGCAGTAGACTTTGTAAAAATTAATATTTGTGTCATTCTCAAAACTTTTGGCCATGACTGTAAACTAGGATTGGGTGCATTATATGACCAGGTGACAAAACTTTTGTCTTGCCAAAATCTGACCATTCTGTGTTCATTAAATGATCAATATTTCAGCATTGATGCCAATTTTATTTTCTTAACCTAAACCAAATTTGGGAGGGTTTCAGCTTTCAAAAGAGTAATTAATAAAACCAATGGATGAATTTAACGTCAGGTTATAAGCTTTGATTTACATAACATGGATAAGCGACATAACTTCTGTCGGGGAGTGTACTGCTTCATTATTTTTGGTGGCCTAATTGTAGGACGGATGTGAGAAAACATGTTTCCTCCTATTTAACATGTGCATGGAACAAGACGCCACTATCTTCTGATCTAGGACTTCTTCAACCTCTTCCAGTTCCATCCAGGCCTTGAGGATCAATCTCAATGGATTTTATCGTGGTCCTACATCCATCTAAAGAAATGACTGTTACCCTTGTTGTGGTGGATCGGCTCACAAAGGATGGCCAATTTTATTCCAACTAAAGGAATTCCTGCAAACCGCAGAATAAGTGGTCAAAGAGGTATTCAGACTGCATGGAATTCCTGACAATGTCGTTTCTGATAGAGGTGTTCAGTTTACATCAAGATTTTGGAAAAGCTTCTGGACAGCGTTAGGAGTTACTGTGAATTTATCTACTGCCTTCCACCCACAATCCAATGGCCAGACTGAAAGAACTAACCAAACCCTCAAAAAATAGCTGCGCTGTTTTATTTCTTACCTATGGGATGACTGGCTTGCCCTGATAAATGCCAGTTGGGGATGGCTGAGGTCGGTACCTCGGGCATAGAGTAGGGGGTGAGCCTGCTATGGTGGAAGCCATTAGCAACTGGCGTAAACCCCAGACTAAGAATGCGCTTTTGGGAACAGCTGGTTACTAATGAAAATTTGCTTCAAATTTCAGCACCTTGGCCAATACACCCAACCGACCGGACCTGCAAGAACATGCCTAGGAATGTGACGCGGACATGTGAGAATGCCTTTTCAGCTTTAAGCCCTTCACCTTCCTGACCAGGACAATTCTGACCTCTGTCACTTTATGAGGTTATAGCTCTGGAGCTTCATCGGATCCCACTGATTCTGACATTGTTTTTTCATGACACATTGTACTTCATGTTAGTGGTAACATTTCTTCTGTATGACTTGCATTTATTTGTGAAAAAAATCAGAAATTTGGCAAAAATTTAGCAATTTTCCAAATTTTAATTCTTATGCCCTTAAATTAGAGAGATATGACACACCAAATAGTTAATAAATAACATTTCCCACATGTCTACTTTACATCAGCACAATTTTTGAAGCATAATTTTTTTTTTGTTACGAAGTATAAGGGTTAAAAGTTGGCCAGCGATTTCTCATTTTTACAACAAAATTTACAAAACCATTTTTTTAGGACCACCTCACATTTGAAGTGTCTTTGAGGGGTTTATATGACAGAAAATACCTAAAGTGACACCATTCTAAAACCGGCACCCCTCAGGGTGCTCAAAACCACATTCAAGAAGTTTATTAACCCTTCAGGTGCTTCACAGAAATTTTTGGAATGTGGAAAAAAAGAATTAACATTTAACTTTGTTTCACAAAAAT
Source organism: Oophaga sylvatica (assembly GCA_033576555.1). NCBI lineage: Eukaryota > Metazoa > Chordata > Amphibia > Anura > Dendrobatidae > Oophaga > Oophaga sylvatica. The sequence continues at coordinate 29,698 of JARQOD010003508.1, read as the reverse complement.
TTTACTTAGACCCAATTTTATTTACTTTCACAGGGGTAACAGGAGAAAATGGACCATACATTTTGTTGTGCTATTTCTCCTGAGTACGCCGACATCCCGTATGTGGGGGAAATCTACTGTTTGGGCGCACTGCAGGGCTCGGAATTTGACTTTTTGAATGTAAAATATGCTGGAATAATTAGCGGGACACCATGTCGCATTTGGAGAGCTCCTGATGTGCCTAAACAGTGGAAACCCCCACAAGTGACACCATTTTGGAAACTAGACCCAGGTCACAGGGCCGTATGGATACGTCTCGGGTGGAAAAGGGGTTAAATGTCAATTGTAAGCAAGTGAACAATTTTCAGCTTTCTTTTAACTTGACAAAAAGGACTTTGTTTCCAGAAACGCAAAAATTTAGTGAAAACTTTTAAAACAATAAATGTCTCCACAAGACGAGGGGATTTCTGCTATTTTTGAATGAATGCGCCTCGGAGGTTCTCCATAATTCCTTCTTTTTTGGCAAGTCCGGCCATCCTGACAATAGATTCTGCATATAGATTGAGGAAAAATGGTGACAGGACGCCGCCATGTTTGACGTCTCGCTCTTGTCTGAACCGCACCGTGTCGCCGTCTCCCGTTCAGACTGTTACTTCTTGGTTGATGTAAAGGTTCCTAATGAGGCTGATCAGATGGTTCGGCACACCCATATTCTTCATGGTATCCAACGTTTCTGGTGATCACAGTCTTACGCTTTGCTCTAGTCGAAGTAAAAACAGATCTTGTATTTTTCTCTTGCTCCTCAGCCTTCTCTGAATCCTGCTTGTTCCTCGACCTTCTCTGAATCCTGCTTGTTCCTCGACCTTCTCTGAATCCTGCTTGTTCCTCTGCCTTCTCTGAATCCTGCTTGATCCTCGACCTTCTCTGAATCCTGCTTGTTCCTCGGCCTTCTCTGAATCCTGCTTGTTCCTCTGCCTTCTCTGAACCTGCTTGCTCCTCGGCCTTCTCTGAATCCTGCTTGTTCCTCGACCTTCTCTGAATCCTGCTTGTTCCTCTGCCTTCTCTGAATCCTGCTTGATCCTCGACCTTCTCTGAATCCTGCTTGTTCCTCGGCCTTCTCTGAATCCTGCTTGTTCCTCTGCCTTCTCTGAATCCTGCTTGCTCCTCGGCCTTCTCTGAATCCTTCTTGCTCCTCGGCCTTCTCTGAATCCTGCTTGCTCCTCGGCCTTCTCTGAATCCTGCTTGTTCCTCGGCCTTCTCTGAATCCTGCTTGTTCCTCCGCCTTCTCTGAATCCTGCTTGTTCCTCCACCTTCTCTGAATCCTGCTTGTTCCTCGGCCTTCTCTGAATCCTGCTTGTTCCTCGGCCTTCTCTGAATCCTGCTTGTTCCTCGGCCTTCTCTGAATCCTGCTTGCTCCTCCGCCTTCTCTGAATCCTGCTTGCTCCTCGGCCTTCTCCGAATCCTGCTTGTTCCTCCGCCTTCTCTGAATTCTGCTTGTTCCTCCGCCTTCTCTGAATCCTGCTTGTTCCTCGCCTTCTCTGAATCCTGCTTGTTCCTCTGCCTTCTCTGAATCCTGCTTGTTCCTTGGCCTTCTCTGAATCCTGCTTGTTCCTCGGCCTTCTCTGAATGCTGCTTGTTCCTCGGCCTTCTCTGAATCTTGCTTGTTCCTCGGCCTTCTCTGAATCCTGCATGTTCCTCGGCCTTCTCTGAATCTTGCTTGTTCCTCGGCCTTATCTGAATCCGGCTTGTTCCTCGGCCTTATCTGAATCCTGCTTGTTCCCCGGCCTTCTCTGAATCCTGCTTGTTCCTCGGCCTTCTCTGAATTCTGCTTGTTCCTCGGCCTTCTCTGAATCCTGCTTGTTCCTCGGCCTTCTCTGAATCTGCTTGTTCCTCGGCCTTTTCTGAATCCTGCTTGTTCCTCGGCCTTTCTGAATCCTGTTGTTCCCGGCCTTCTCTGAATCCTGCTTGTTCCTCGGCCTTTCTGAATCCTGCTTGTTCCTTGGCCTTCTCTGAATCCTGCTTGTTCCTCGGCCTTCTCTGAATCCTGCTTGTTCCTCGGCCTTATCTGAATCCTGCTTGTTCCTCGGCCTTCTCTGAATCCTTCTTGTTCCTCGGCCTTCTCTGAATCCTGCTCGTTCCTCGGCCTTCTCTGAATCCTGCTCGCTCCTCGGCCTTCTCTGAATCTGCTCATTCCTCGGCCTTCTCTGAATCTGCTGTTCCTGCCTTCTGAATCCTTGTTCGGCCTTCTCTGATCCGATGCTATTCTCGGCCTCTCTGAATCCTGTTGTTCCTTGTCCTTCTCCGAATCCTGCTTGTTCTTGCCTTTCGAATCCTGCTTGTTCCGGCCTTCTTGAATCCTGCTTGTTCCTCAGCCTTCTCTGAATCTGCTTGTTCCTCGGCCTTCTCTGAATCCTGATTGTTCCTCAGCCTTCTCTGAATCCTGCTTGTTCCTTGACCTTTTCTGAATCCTGCTTGTTCCTCGGCCTTCTCTGAATCCTGCTTGTTCCTCGACCTTCTCTGAATTCTGCTTGTTCCTCGGCCGTCTCTGAATCCTGCTTGTTCTCGGCCGTCTCTGAATCCTGCTTGTTCCTCGGCCTTCTCTGAATCCTGCTTGCTCCTTGGCCTTCTCTGAATCTTGCTTGCTTCTTGGCCTTCTCTGAATCCTGCTTGTCCCATGGCCTTCTCTGAATCCTGCTTGTTCCTCAGCCTTCTCTGAATCCTGCTTGTTCCTCAGCCTTCTCTGAATCCTGCTTGTTCCTCGGCCTTCTCTGAATCCTGATTGTTCCTCAGCCTTCTCTGAATCTTGCTTGTTCCTCGACCTTCTCTGAATCCTGCTGTTCCTCGGCCTTCTCTGAATCCTGCTTGTTCCTCTGCCTTCTCCGAATCCTGCTTGTTCCTTGTCCTTCTCTGAATCCTGCTTGCTCCTCGGCCGTCTCTGAATCCTGCTTGTTCTCGGCCGTCTCTGAATCCTGCTTGTTCCTCGGCCTTCTCTGAATCCTGCTTGTTCCTCGGCCTTCTCTGAATCTTGATTGTTCCTCAGCCTTCTCTGAATCCTGATTGTTCCTCGACCTTCTCTGAATCTTGCTTGTTCCTTGTCCTTCTCTGAATCCTGCTTGTTCCTTGTCCTTCTCTGAATCTGCTGCTCCTCGGCCTTCTCTGAATCCTGCTCGTTCCTTGTCCTTCTCTGAATCCTGCTTGTTCCTTGTCCTTCTCTGAATCCTGCTTGTTCCTCGGCCTTCTCTGAATCCTGCTTGTTCCTTGTCCTTCTCTGAATCCTGCTCGTTGTCCTTCTCTGAATCCTGCTTGTTCCTTGTCCTTCTCTGAATCCTGCTTGTTCCTCGGCCTTCTCTGAATTCTGCTTGTTCCTTGTCCTTCTCTGAATCCTGCTCGTTGTCCTTCTCTGAATCCTGCTTGTTCCTTGTCCTTCTCTGAATCCTGCTTGTTCCTCGGCCTTCTCTGAACACTGCTTGTTCCTCGCCTTCTCCGAATCCTGCTCGTTCCTTGTCCTTCTCTGAATCCTGCTTGTTCCTTGGCCGTCTCTGAATCCTGCTTGTTCCTGTCCTTCTCTGAATCCTGCTTGTTCCTTGTCCTTCTCTGAATCCTGCTTGTTCCTCGGCCTTCTCTGAATCCTGCTTGTTCCTTGTCCTTCTCTGAACCCTGCTCGTTCCTTGTCCTTCTCTGAATCCTGCTTGTTCCTTGTCCTTCTCTGAATCCTGCTCGTTCCTCGCCTTCTCTGAACACTGCTTGTTCCTCGACCTTCTCCGAATCCTGCTCGTTCCTTGTCCTTCTCTGAATCCTGCTTGTTCCTTGGCCGTCTCTGAATCCTGCTTGTTCCTCGGCCTTCTCTGAATCCTGCTCGTTCCTTGTCCTTCTCTGAATCCTGCTTGTTCCTTGTCCTTCTCTGAATCCTGCTTGTTCCTCGGCCTTCTCTGAATCCTGCTTGTTCCTTGTCCTTCTCTGAATCCTGCTCGTTCCTTGTCCTTCTCTGAATCCTGCTCGTTCCTTGTCCTTCTCTGAATCCTGCTTGTTCCTTGTCCTTCTCTGAATCCTGCTTGTTCCTTCGGCCTTCTCTGAATCCTGCTTGTTCCTCAGCCTTCTCTGAATCCTGCTTGTTCCTGGGCCTTCTCTGAATCCTGATGGTTCCTTCAGCCTTCTCTGAATCCTGCTTGTTCCTTGACCTTTTCTGAATCCTGCTTGTTCCTCGGCCTTCTCTGAATCCTGCTTGTTCCTCGACCTTCTCTGAATTCTGCTTGTTCCTGGCCGTCTCTGAATCCTGCTTGTTCTCGGCCGTCTCTGAATCCTGCTTGTTCCTCGGCCTTCTCTGAATCCTGCTTGCTCCTTGGCCTTCTCTGAATCTTGCTTGCTTCTTGGCCTTCTCTGAATCCTGCTTGTCCATGGCCTTCTCTGAATCCTGCTTGTTCCTCAGCCTTCTCTGAATCCTGCTTGTTCCTCGGCCTTCTCTGAATCCTGATTGTTCCTCAGCCTTCTCTGAATCTTGCTTGTTCCTCGCCTTCTCTGAATCCTGCTGTTCCTCGGCCTTCTCTGAATCCTGCTTGTTCCTCTGCCTTCTCCGAATCCTGCTTGTTCCTTGTCCTTCTCTGAATCCTGCTTGCTCCTCGGCCGTCTCTGAATCCTGCTTGTTCTCGGCCGTCTCTGAATCCTGCTTGTTCTCGGCCGTCTCTGAATCCTGCTTGTACCTCGGCCTTCTCTGAATCCTGCTTGTTCCTCGGCCTTCTCTGAATCTTGATTGTTCCTCAGCCTTCTCTGAATCCTGATTGTTCCTCGACCTTCTCTGAATCTTGCTTGTTCCTTGTCCTTCTCTGAATCCTGCTTGTTCCTTGTCCTTCTCTGAATCCTGCTTCGCTCCTCGCCTTCTCTGAATCCTGCTCGTTCCTTGTCCTTCTCTGAATCCTGCTTGTTCCTTGTCCTTCTCTGAATCCTGCTTGTTCCTCGGTCTTCTCTGAATCCTGCTTGTTCCTTGTCCTTCTCTGAATCCTGCTCGTTGTCCTTCTCTGAATCCTGCTTGTTCCTTGTCCTTCTCTGAATCCTGCTTGTTCCTCGGCCTTCTCTGAATTCTGCTTGTTCCTGTCCTTCTCTGAATCCTGCTCGTTGTCCTTCTCTGAATCCTGCTTGTTCCTTGTCCTTCTCTGAATCTGCTTGTTCCTCGGCCTTCTCTGAACACTGCTTGTTCCTCGACCTTCTCCGAATCCTGCTCGTTCCTTGTCCTTCTCTGAATCCTGCTTGTTCCTTGGCCGTCTCTGAATCCTGCTTGTTCCTCGGCCTTCTCTGAATCCTGCTTGTTCCTCAGCCTTCTCTGAATCCTGCTTGTTCCTTGTCCTTCTCTGAATCCTGCTTGTTCCTTGTCCTTCTCTGAATCCTGCTCGTTCCTTGTCCTTCTCTGAATCCTGCTTGTTCCTTGTCCTTCTCTTGAATCCTGCTTGTTCCTCGGCCTTCTCTGAATCCTGCTTGTTCCTTGTCCTTCTCTGAATCCTGCTCTTTCCTTGTCCTTCTCTGAATCCTGCTTGTTCCTTGTCCTTCTCTGAATCCTGCTCGTTCCTTGTCCTTCTCTGAATCCTGCTTGTTCCTGTCCTTCTCTGAATCCTGCTTGTTCCTTGTCCTTCTCTGAATCCTGCTTGTTCCTTGTCCTTCTCTGAATCCTGCTTGTTCCTTGTCCTTCTCTGAATCCTGCTTGTTCCTCGGCCTTCTCTGAATCCTGCTTGTTCCTTGTCCTTCTCTGAATCCTGCTTGTTTCTTGTCCTTCTCTGAATCCTGCTTGTTCCTTGTCCTTCTCTGAATCCTGCTTGTTCCTCGCCTTCTCTGAATCCTGCTTGTTCCTTGTCCTTCTCTGAATCCTGCTCGTTCCTTGTCCTTCTCTGAATCCTGCTTGTTCCTTGTCCTTCTCTGAATCCTGCTCGTTCCTTGTCCTTCTCTGAATCCTGCTTGTTCCTTGTCCTTCTCTGAATCCTGCTTGTTCCTCGGCCTTCTCTGAATCCTGCTTGTTCCTGACCTTCTCGAATCCTGCTCGTCCTTGTCCTCTCTGAATCCTGCTTGTTCCTTGGCCGTCTCTGAATCCTGCTTGTTCCTCGGCCTTCTCTGAATCCTGCTTGTTCCTCTGGCAGCTCCTTATCAGTAAGGCTGCAGCCGTCTTTGTAGGGTCTTCAGTAGTATTTTTATTTTGCTGACATGAGGTCTGAGTGCCATAGTCCGATAATTATTATATACTACTGAGGTCTAAGGGATAAGGTTTCTCTTTGTGGAGAGTGACATACCAGCTCTCGCGTGTCGAGGTAAGGAGGCTTATTCGCCGTGCAATGCTCCTCTGGGAAATTTAATATGCAAATTGCCTCTTAAGAGAAAGAGGACTTGAACTCTATAGCGCCACCTATTGGAAGTCACAATCAACCTTTTAACGAGTCTTGTAATGTGACTTAGGATAAAAGCCAAATCATATCTCAATTTGCAGACACGGTGTTTCGGGCTATTGGCCCTCGTCAGTACAAAGTATGAGATCAGATTTGGCTGGATGAGAGGCTCTGGACTGAGGTCTAAGGGGTAGATTAGCCAAATCATATCTCATACTTTGTACTGACGAGGACCAATAGTCCGAAACACCGTGTCTGCAAATTGAGATACTGATTTGGCTTTTAACGTAAGTCACATTACAAGACTCGTTAAAGGGTTAATTGTGACTTGTAGGATTGCTACTTCCAATAGAGGCAATTTGCATATATACTACTGCTATTTATGGTTGTGTTTCCACTTTGTGCCACTAGATGGCAGCGTTATCCTGCAATAACTAAGAGGGCTGTAGACTAGCGGATACCCAGCAGTCGCCATTCTGCTGCAGGTTTGTATTTTTTTTTGGATGTTTTACATGAGGGTAGCTCCCCCTGGTTTGCACCTAATTCACATTAGTCTGGATGTTGCAGTCAGTTTTTTTTCTTGTGGTTTGTCGTGTACGGGCAGCATATCGCCTTATGGTAAATAATCGATGATACGACTGACGGCGCAGTGCAGCGCCAGGTGCTCACCGCAGCCTTCACCTCGGCCATATAATGAGCGCTGCTACTTCAGATGCTTTCTAAAAGTGCTGGTGTTTTAATCCCCAGAATTTTAACGATCTCTGCTTTGTGTCATTGAATGCAAGCGGACGTCACCCCGCTCACCCCGCCGCCTGCCCGTCACAAACCTGAGGGTCATTCAGTACAAGAGCAAGAAAGCAGCCTAGACCAGGGTAATATAATGTTATGTCTCCCCAGGCGGAAGGAAAGCGGGATTCCCCCGAGATGTCACATGTTGGATTAGGGGGTAATCGCCAATCCCATCCACCCCAGATAGATTAAAAAAAATGATTTTACTGTTCATGCAGCCATATGCTGCTGTGTCTCTGATGATATCTGCTGCAGCACTGTGCCTCTGATGATACCTGCTGCAGGGCTGTGTCTCTGATGATACCTGCTGCAGGGCTGTGTCTCTGATGATATCTGCTGCAGGACTGTGTCTCTGATGATATCTGCTGCAGGACTGTGTCCTCTGATGATATCTGCTGCAGGACTGTGCCTCTGATGATATCTCTGCTGCATGACATCAGTGTGTCTCTGATGATACTGCTGCAGGGACTGTGTCTCTGATGATATCTGCTGCAGGACTGTGTCTCTGATGATATCTGCTGCAGCACTGTGCCTCTGATGATATCTGCTGCAGCACTGTGTCTCTGATGATATCTGCTGCAGCACTGTGTCTCTGATGATATCTGCTGCAGGACTGTGTCTCTGATGATATCTGCTGCAGGACTGTGTCTCTGATGATATCTGCTGCAGGACTGTGCTCTGATGATACTGCTGCAGCACTGTGTCTCTGATGATATCTGCTGCAGCACTGTGTCTCTGATGATATCTGCTGCAGGACTGTGTCTCTGATGATATCTGCTGCAGGACTGTGTCTCTGATGATATCTGCTGCAGCACTGTGCCTCTGATGATATCTGCTGCAGACTGTGCTCTGATGATATCCTGCTGCAGCTGTGTCTCTGATGATATCTGCTGCAGGACTGTGTCTCTGATGATATCTGCTGCAGGACTGTGTCTCTGATGATATCTGCTGCAGGACTGTGTCTCTGATGATATCTGCTGCAGGCACTGTGCCTCTGATGATATCTGCTGCAGCACTGTGTCTCTGATGATATCTGCTGCAGGACTGTGCTCTGATGATACTGCTGCAGGCTGTGTCTCTGATGATACTGCTGCAGGGACTGTGTCTCTGATGATATCTGCTGCAGGACTGTGTCTCTGATGATATCTGCTGCAGGACTGTGTCTCTGATGATATCTGCTGCAGCACTGTGCCTCTGATGATATCTGCTGCAGACTGTGTCTCTGATGATATCTGCTGCAGCACTGTGCCTCTGATGATACTGCTGCAGGGCTGTGTCTCTGATGATATCTGCTGCAGGACTGTGTCTCTGATGATATCTGCTGCAGGACTGTGTCTCTGATGATATCTGCTGCAGCACTGTGCCTCTGATGATATCTGCTGCAGCACTGTGTCTCTGATATATCTGCTGCAGCACTGTGCCTCTGATGATACTGCTGCAGGGCTGTGTCTCTGATGATATCTGCTGCAGCACGTGTCTCTGATGATATCTGCTGCAGGACTGTGTCTCTGATGATATCTGCTGCAGACTGTGCTCTGATGATACTGCTGCAGGACTGTGTCTCTGATGATATCTGCTGCAGCACTGTGCCTCTGATGATACCTGCTGCAGGACTGTGTCTCTGATGATATCTGCTGCAGCACTGTCCTCTGATGATACTGCTGCAGGGCTGTGTCTCTGATGATATCTGCTGCAGGACTGTGCTCTGATGATATCTGCTGCAGGACTGTGCTCTGATGATACTGCTGCAGACTGTGCTCTGATGATATCTGCTGCAGGACTGTGCCTCTGATGATATCTGCTGCAGGACTGTGTCTCTGATGATATCTGCTGCAGCACTGTGCCTCTGATGATATCTGCTGCAGGACTGTGTCTCTGATGATATCTGCTGCAGCACTGTGCCTCTGATGATATCTGCTGCAGGACTGTGTCTCTGATGATATCTGCTGCAGGACTGTGTCTCTGATGATATCTGCTGCAGCACTGTGCTCTGATGAATCTGCTGCAGGACTGTGTCTCTGATGATATCTGCTGCAGCACTGTGTCTCTGATGATATCTGCTGCAGGACTGTGTCTCTGATGATATCTGCTGCAGGACTGTGTCTCTGATGATATCTGCTGCAGCACTGTGTCTCTGATGATATCTGCTGCAGACTGTGCTCTGATGATACTGCTGCAGGGCTGTGTCTCTGATGATATCTGCTGCAGCACTGTGTCTCTGATGATATCTGCTGCAGGACTGTGTCTCTGATGATATCTGCTGCAGGACTGTGTCTCTGATGATATCTGCTGCAGGACTGTGCCTCTGATGATATCTGCTGCAGCACTGTGTCTCTGATGATACCTGCTGCAGGGCTGTGTCTCTGATGATATCTGCTGCAGGACTGTGTCTCTGATGATATCTCTGAGCACTGTGCTCGATGATTCTCTGCAGGACTGTGTCTCTGATGATATCTGCTGCAGGACTGTGTCTCTGATGATATCTGCTGCAGCACTGTGCTCTGATGATATCTGCTGCAGCACTGTGCCTCTGATGATACCTGCTGCAGGGCTGTGTCTCTGATGATATCTGCTGCAGACTGTGTCTCTGATGATATCTGCTGCAGGACTGTGTCTCTGATGATATCTGCTGCAGACTGTGCCTCTGATGATATCTGCTGCAGGACTGTGTCTCTGATGATATCTGCTGCAGCACTGTGCCTCTGATGTACTGCTGCAGGCTGTTCTTGATGATATCTGCTGCAGCACTGTGCCTCTGATGATACCTGCTGCAGGACTGTGTCTCTGATGATATCTGCTGCAGCACTGTGTCTCTGATGATACCTGCTGCAGGGCTGTGTCTCTATGATATCTGCTGCAGCACTGTGCCTCTGATGATACTGCTGCAGCTGTGTCTCTGATGATATCTGCTGCAGCACTGTGTCTCTGATGATATCTGCTGCAGGACTGTGTCTCTGATGATATCTGCTGCAGGACTGTGTCTCTGATGATACCTGCTGCAGGCATGTGTCTCTGATGATATCTGCTGCAGGACTGTGTCTCTGATGATATCTGCTGCAGACTGTGTCTCTGATGATATCTGCTGCAGGACTGTGCTCTGATGATATCTGCTGCAGCACTGTGTCTCTGTGATATCTGCTGCAGCACTGTGCCTCTGATGATACCTGCTGCAGGGACTGTGTCTCTGATGATATCTGCTGCAGGACTGTGTCTCTGATGATATCTGCTGCAGGACTGTGTCTCTGATGATATCTGCTGCAGCACTGTGCCTCTGATGATATCTGCTGCAGCACTGTGTCTCTGATATATCTGCTGCAGCACTGTGCCTCTGATGATACCTGCTGCAGGCACTGTGTCTCTGATGATATCTGCTGCAGCACTGTGTCTCTGATGATATCTGCTGCAGGACTGTGTCTCTGATGATATCTGCTGCAGCACTGTGCCTCTGATGATACCTGCTGCAGGGACTGTGTCTCTGATGATATCTGCTGCAGCACTGTGCCTCTGATGATACCTGCTGCAGGGCTGTGTCTCTGATGATATCTGCTGCAGCACTGTACCTCTGATGATACTGCTGCAGGGCTGTGTCTCTGATGATATCTGCTGCAGCACTGTGCCTCTGATGATACCTGCTGCAGGGCTGTGTCTCTGATGATATCTGCTGCAGCACTGTGCCTCTGATGATATCTGCTGCAGGACTGTGACTCTGTGATACTGTGCGGACTGTGTCTGATGATATCTGCTGCAGCACTGTGCTCTGATGATATCCTGCTGCAGGGACTGTGTCTCTGATGATATCTGCTGCAGCACTGTGCCTCTGATGATACCGCTGCAGGGCTGTGTCTCTGATGATATCTGCTGCAGGCACTGTGCCTCTGATGATATCTGCTGCAGGACTGTGCTCTGATGATACTGCTGCAGGACTGTGTCTCTGATGATACTGCTGCAGCACTGTGCCTCTGATGATACCTGCTGCAGGACTGTGTCTCTAATGATATCTGCTGCAGAAAAAAAAAAAAAAAAAAAAAAAAAAAAAAAAAAAAAAAAAAAAAAAAAAAAAAAAATTTTTTTTTTTTTTTTTTTTTTTTTTTTTTTTTTTTTTTTTTTTTTTTTTTTTTTTTTTTTTTTTTTTTTTTTTTTTTTTTTTTTTTTTTTTTTTTTTTTTTTTTTTTTTTTTTTGATGATACTGCTGCAGCACTGTGCCTTGATACTGCTGCAGCACTGTGCCTCTGATACTGCTGCAGCACTGTGCCTCTGATGATACCTGCTGCAGACTGTGCCTCTGATGATATCTGCTGCAGCACTGTGCCTCTGATGATACTGCTGCAGGACGTGTCTCTGATGATATCTGCTGCAGCACTGTGCCTCTGATACCTGCTGCAGCACTGTGCCTCTGATGATACTGCTGCAGCACTGTGCCTCTGATACTGCTGCAGCACTGTGCTCTGATACTGCTGCAGCACTGTGCCTCTGATGATACCTGCTGCAGCACTGTCCCTCTGATGATATCTGCTGCAGCACTGTGCCTCTGATGATACCTGCTGCAGGCTGTGTCTCTGATGATATCTGCTGCAGCACTGTGCTCTAAATACTGCTGCAGCACTGTGCCTCTGATGATATCTGCTGCAGGACTGTGTCTCTGATTGATATCTGCTGCAGCACTGTGCCTCTGATGATACCTGCTGCAGGGCTGTGTCTCTGATGATATCTGCTGCAGACTGTGTCCTCTGATGATATCTGCTGCAGGACTGTGTCTCTGATGATATCTGCTGCAGCACTGTGCCCTCTGATGATATCTGCTGCAGACTGTGTCTCTGATGATATCTGCTGCAGCACTGTGCCTCTGATGATACCTGCTGCAGGACTGTGTCTCTGATGATATCTGCTGCAGGGCTGTGTCTCTGATGATACTGCTGCAGGACTGTGTCTCTGATGATATCTGCTGCAGCACTGTGCCTCTGATGATACCTGCTGCAGGACTGTGTCTCTGATGATATCTGCTGCAGCACTGTGCCTCTGATGATACCTGCTGCAGGACTGTGTCTCTGATGATATCTGCTGCAGCACTGTGTCTCTGATGATATCTGCTGCAGGACTGTGTCTCTGATGATATCTGCTGCAGCACTGTGCCTCTGATGATACTGCTGCAGGACTGTGTCTCTGATGATATCTGCTGCAGCGGCTGTTGTGATCTCTGATGATACCTGCTGCAGGCTGTGTCTCTGATGATATCTGCTGCAGCACTGTGCTCTGATGATATCTGCTGCAGGACTGTGTCTCTGATGATATCTGCTGCAGGACTGTGCCTCTGATGATACTGCTGCAGGCATGTGCTCTGATGATATCTGCTGCAGCACTGTGCCTCTGATGATATCTGCTGCAGGACTGTGTCTCTGATGATATCTGCTGCAGACTGTGCTCTGATGATTACTGCTGCAGGACTGTGTCTCTGATGATATCTGCTGCAGACTGTGTCTCTGATTCTGATTTCTTGTTTGCAGGACTGTGTCTCTGATGATATCTGCTGCAGGACTGTGTCTCTGATGATATCTGCTGCAGCACTGTGCCTCTGATGATATCTGCTGCAGACTGTGTCTCTGATGATATCTGCTGCAGCACTGTGCCTCTGATGATACTGCTGCAGGCTGTGTCTCTGATGATATCTGCTGCAGCACTGTGCCTCTGATGATACTGCTGCAGGCTGTGCTCTGATGATATCTGCTGCAGGACTGTGTCTCTGATGATACTGCTGCAGACTGTGTCTCTGATGATACTGCTGCAGCACTGTGCTCTGATGATATCCTGCTGCAGCACTGTGCCTCTGATGATACCTGCTGAGACTGTGCTCTGATGAATCTGCTGCAGCACTGTGTCTCTGATGATATCTGCTGCAGGACTGTGTCTCTGATGATATCTGCTGCAGCACTGTGCCTCTGATACCTGCTGCAGCTGTGCTGTATGCTGCACTCTTGATGATACTGCTGCAGGACTGTGCCCTCTGATGATATCTGCTGCAGCACTGTGCCTCTGATGATACCTGCTGCAGGACTGTGTCTCTGATGATATCTGCTGCAGCACTGTGTCTGTGATACTGCTGCAGGACTGTGTCTCTGATGATATCTGCTGCAGCCACTGTGCTCTGATGATACTGCTGCAGACTGTGCCTCTGATGATACTGCTGCAGCACTGTGCCTCTGATGATACTGCTGCAGACTGTGTCTCTGATGATATCTGCTGCAGCACTGTGCCTCTGATGATACCTGCTGCAGGCTGTGTCTCTGATGATATCTGGCTGTCCAGACTGTGCTCTTGATGATACTGCTGCAGGACTGTGTCTCTGATGATATCTGCTGCAGCTGTGCTCTGATGATATCTGCTGCAGGCTGTGTCTCTGATGATATCTGCTGCAGCACTGTGCCTCTGATGATACCTGCTGCAGGACTGTGCTCTGATGATACCTGCTGCAGCACTGTGTCTCTGATGATATCTGCTAGCAGGACTGTGTACCTACTGATGATATCTGCTGCAGCACTGTGCCTCTGATGATACCTGCTGCAGGGCTGTGTCTCTGATGATATCTGCTGCAGCACTGTGCCTCTGATGATACTGCTGCAGGGCTGTGTCTCTGATGATATCTGCTGCGCAGGCTGTGTCTCTGATGATATCTGCTGCAGCACTGTGCTCTGATGATACTGCTGCAGGACTGTGTCTCTGATGATACTGCTGCAGCACTGTGTCTTGATGATACTGCTGCAGCACTGTGCTCTGATGATACTGCTGCAGCACTGTGCTCTGATGATACTGCTGCAGGACTGTGTCTCTGATGATATCTGCTGCAGGGCTGGTGCTCTATGATACCTGCTGCAGGGCTGTGTCTCTGATGATATCTGCTGCAGCACTGTGCTCTGATGATACCTGCTGCAGGGCTGTGTCTCTGATGATATCTGCTGCAGGACTGTGTCTCTGATGATATCTGCTGCGCACTGTGCTCTGATGATATCTGCTGCAGACTGTGCTCTGTGATATCTGCTGCAGGACTGTGTCTCTGATGATATCTGCTGCAGCACTGTGCCTCTGATGATACTGCTGCAGGACTGTGTCTCTGATGATATCTGCTGCAGCACTGTGCCTCTGATGATACTGCTGCAGGACTGTGTCTCTGATGATATCTGCTGCAGACTGTGTCTCTGATGATATCTGCTGCAGGACTGTGTCTCTGATGATACTGCTGCAGGACTGTGTCTCTATGATATCTGCTGCAGCACTGTGCCTCTGATGATACCTGCTGCAGGGCTGTGTCTCTATGATATCTGCTGCAGCACTTGTGCTCTTGTGATACTGCTGCAGGACTGTGTCTCTGATGATATCTGCTGCAGGACTGTGTCTCTGATGATACCTGCTGCAGGCTGTGTCTCTGATGATACCTGCTGCAGCACTGTGCCTCTGATGATACCTGCTGCAGCATGTGCCTCTTACTTGACCTGCTGAATGCTCTGAGGTGCCTGGTCCAGCACTGTGTCTCTGATGATATCTGCTGCAGGCTGTGTCTCTGATGATATCTGCTGCAGCACTGTGCCCTTGATACCTGCTGCAGCACTGTGCCTCTGATGATACTGCTGCAGGACTGTGTCTCTGATGATATCTGCTGCAGCACTGTGCCTCTGATGATACCTGCTGCAGGGCTGTGTCTCTGATGATATCTGCTCAGCACTGTGCCATCTGATGATACCTGCTGCAGGGCTGTGTCTCTGATGATATCTGCTGCAGCACTGTGCCTCTGATGATACCTGCTGCAGCACTGTGCCTTGATGATACCTGCTGCAGCACTGTGCCTCTGATGATACCTGCTGCAGGACTGTGTCTCTGATGATATCTGCTGCAGCACTGTGCCTCTGATGATACTTCTGCAGCGCTGTGCCTCTGATGGCACCTGCTGCAGCACTGTGCCTCTGATGGTACCTGCTGCAGCACTGTGACTCTGAGGGTACCTGCTGTTGTGCTGTGACTCTGATGGTACCTGCTGCAGCGCTGTGCCTCTGATGATACCTGCTGCAGCACTGTGCCTCTGATGGTACCTGCTGCAGCCTGTGCCTTCTGATGGTACCTGCTGCAGCACTGTGCCTCTGATGTACCTGCTGCAGCACTGTGCCTCTGATGGTACCTGCTGCAGCGCTGTGACCTCTGAGGTACCTGCTGCAGCACTGTGCCTCTGATGGTACCTGCTGCAGCACTGTGCCTCTGATGGTACCTGCTGCAGCACTGTGCCTCTGAGGGTACTGCTGTGCTGCGACCTATGGGTGACTCTGAGGGTACCTGCTGTGCTGTGCCTCTGATGGTGCCTGGTCTAGCACTGTGCCCTTGGTGCCTTCTGCAGCACTGTGCCTCTGATGGTACCTGCTGCAGCACTGTGCCTCTGTGGGTACCTGCTGCAGCACTGTGACTCTGAGGGTACCTGCTGTTGTGCTGTGCCTCTGATGGTGCCTGGTCTAGCACTGTGCCCTTGGTGCCTTCTGCAGCGCTGTGCCTCTGATGGCACTAATGGTACCGCAGTAGTATAGGTGCAGTGGTGTATGGGGGCACTAGAGGAAGAGGGGGGTTTACGGTGTAAATAAAGGATCCATAAGGTTAGTGAAGGAAGGGTTGTGATCTCCAACACCAAGATTACTTCCAGCACCAATGTTACCACCATTACCACAGTGCCCTCCGGTACTAATGACATGATCCTATCCTCCATAGATCTTCCCTAGTCACCCGCCTGATGTCAGCGCTGCTGCCTGCACCTCTTCGGCCGGGTGCCCACGATCCGGAAGTGGCAGCGCTTTGCACGCACCATATGTTTGCTGCCGTTCATTGAACCGTGTGGATTCTAGAAATCCCATCCACGATGCTGCAGGTTGGACGTTGCACAAGTGCGCAGCATCAAAACCGCAGCGCTTACTGATCGCAGGCTCATACCTTCTTCTTCCAGGACGCACCCAGGTGCCAGAGGTGATCCAGCTATAGCGTCCGATGAGCGACACGTGCTGCAGATCTCCGGTGCGGTGTCACCTGGAGAAGTCGCGCCACATACGCCCGAGATATCATATAAACCTCCCGCCTTATGGCTCCTGCTCCCTCTCTACATCCCAGATCCAGTGCTGGGATTTGTGGAAGGATGAAAAAAATGGCCATACATGAGGAGATGAAACCATGATAATCTAAATCGGGATCCAGAGGAACAGTACTGAATGTGGTGAGCTGTCTGCTGTCCTGGGAGGTCGGGGATGTCCTCAGGACACAGGCACAGCTGAATATAAAGGGGGAGCAGGAGCCCTCACATCCCTGCTGCCACTGATAAGTCTATGTACAGGCTCAAGATCCTGCCAGGACCATTAGGTCAAGGACCAGTCTCAGGTCACATGACTACAAAGAGAAGAGGAGCAGGACACAGGTAAGAGGTGTATGCTAATGTAGCAGAGCTGTGTGTGGGGGCATCATCCAGTGCGGAGGGCTCTGTGTGTGGGGTCAGTGAGGGCATCAGATTGTGTGGGGGGACATACAGTGCGGAGGGCTCTGTAT
Source organism: Oophaga sylvatica (assembly GCA_033576555.1). NCBI lineage: Eukaryota > Metazoa > Chordata > Amphibia > Anura > Dendrobatidae > Oophaga > Oophaga sylvatica. The sequence goes on along the minus strand of JARQOD010003508.1, from coordinate 13,010 downwards.
GTGGGTCAGTGAGGGCATCAGATTGTGTGGGGGGACATACAGTGCGGAGGGCTCTGTGTGTGGGGTCAGTGAGGGCATCAGATTGTGTTGGGGGGACATACAGTGCGGAGGGCTCTGTGTGGGGGGTCAGTGTGGGCATCAGATTGTGTGGGGGGACATACTGTGCGGAGGGCTCCTGTGTGGGGGTCAGTGAGGGCATCAGATTGTGTGGGGGACATACAGTGCGGTGGGCTCTGTGTGTAGGGTCAGTGAGGGCATCAGATTGTGTGGGGGGACATACTGTGCGGTAGGGCTCTGTGTGTGGGGTCAGTGAGGGCATCAGATTGTGTGGGGGGACATACAGTGCGGAGGCTCTGTGTGTGGGGTCAGTGAGGGCATCAGATTGTGTGGGGGACATACAGTGCGGTGGGCTCTGTGTGTGGGGTCAGTGAGGGCATCAGATTGTGTGGGGGACATACAGTGCGAGGGCTCTGTGTGTGGGATCAGTGAGGCATCAGATTGTGTGGGGGGACATACAGTGCGGAGGGCTTGTTGTGTGGGGTCAGTGAGGGCATCAGTGTGTGGGGGGACATACAGTGCGGGGGCTCTGTGTGGGGTCAGTGGGCATAGATTGTGTGGGGGACATACAGTGCGGGGCTCTGTGTGGGGTCAGTGAGGCATCAGATTGTGTGGGGGACATACAGTCGGAGGGCTCTGTGTGTGGGGTCAGTGAGGGCATCAGTTGTGGGGGGACATACAGTGGGAGGGCTCTGTGTGGGGGTCAGTGAGGCATCAGATTGTGTGGGGGACATACAGTGCGGAGGGCTCTGTGTGGGGTCAGTGAGGGCACAGATGTGTGGGGGAGCATCAGTGGTGGGCTCTGTGGTGGGTCAGTGGGGCATCAGATTGTGTGGGGGGACATACAGTGCGGAGGGCTCTGTGTGTGGGTCAGTGAGGCATCAGATTGTGGGGGGACATACAGTGGGGGGCTCTGTGTGTGGGGTCAGTGAGGCTCAGATTGTGGGGGGACATAAGTGCGGGGGCTCTGTGTGGGGGTCAGTGAGGCATCAGATTGTGTGGGGGACATACAGTGCGAGGGCTCTGTGGGGGTCATGAGGGCATCAGATGTGTGGGGCATACAGTGCGGAGGGCTCTGTGGGGGCATGAGGGATAGATTGTGTGGGGGACATACAGTGCGGAGGCTCTGTGTGGGGTCGTGAGGGCATAGATGTGTGGGGGGACATACTGCGAGGCCTGTGTGTGGGTCAGTGAGGGCATCAGATTGTGGGGGGGCATATACAGTGCGGAGGGCTCTGTGTGGGGTCAGTGAGGGCATAGATTGTGGGGGGACTCGTGCGAGGGCTCTGTGTGTGGGGTCAGTGAGGGCATCAGATTGTGTGGGGGAATACAGTGCGAGGGCTCTGTGTGGGGGTCATAGGGCATAGATTGTGTGGGGGGACATACAGTGGGGGCTCTGGTGTGGGGTCAGTGAGGGCATCAGATTGTGTGGGGGGCATACATACAGGTGCGGAAAGCGGTGTGTGGGTCAGTGAGGCATCAGATTGTGTGGGGGACATACATGCGGAGGGCTCTGTGTGGGGTCAGTGGGGCATCAGATTGTGGGGGGACATCGGCGGAGGGCTCTTGTGGGGGTCATGAGGCAGTAGTTGGTGGGGGACATACAGTGGGGGGCTCTGTGTGTGGGTCAGTGAGGCATAGATTTGTGGGGGACATACAGTGCGGGGGTCTGTGTGTGGGTCAGTGAGGGCATCAGATTGTGTGGGGGACAACAGTGCGGAGGGCTCTGTGTGTGGGTCAGTGAGGGCATCAGATTGTGTGGGGGCATACATGCGGAGGGCTTGTGTGTGGGGTCAGTGAGGGCATCAGATTGTGTGGGGCATACAGTGCGAGGGCCTGTGTGGGGGTCAGTGAGGGCTCAGATTGTGTGGGGGACATACGTGCGGAGGGCTCTGTGTGGGGTCAGTGAGGGCATAGATTGTGTGGGGGGACATACAGTGGGAGGCTCTGTGTGTGGGGTCAGTGAGGGCATCAGATTGTGTGGGGGACATACGTGCGGTGGGCTCTGTGTGGGGTCAGGAGGGCATCAGATTGTGTGGGGACATACAGTGCGAGGCTCTGTGTGGGGGGGTCAGTGAGGGCATCAATTGTGTGGGGGGACATACATTGCGGAGGGCTCTGTGGTGGGTCAGTGAGGGCATCAGATTGTGTGGGGGGACATCGTGCGGAGGCTCTGTGTGTGGGGTCAGTGAGGGCATCAGATTGTGTGGGGGACATACAGTGCGGAGGGCTCTGTGTGGGGTCAGTGAGGGCATCAGATTGTGTGGGGGGACATAGTGGGGGGCTCTGTGGGGTCAGTGAGGGCATCAGATTGTGTGGGGGGACATCAGGCGGGGCTCTGTGTGGGGCAGTGAGGCATCAGTTGTGTGGGGTAGTGGAGGCTCTGTGTGTGGGCATCAGTGAGGGCATAGTGGTGTGGGGACATACGTGGGGGGCTCTGTGTGGTGGGGTCAGTGAGGGCATCAGATTGTGTGGGGACATACAGTGCGGGGGCTCTGGTGTGGGGTGGCATTTGGGGCATCAGATGGTGGGCTCTGTGGGGGTCTGTGGTGGGGTCAGTGGGGGCATCATGTGGGGGGGCATACAGTGGGAGGGCTCTGTGTGGGGTCAGTGAGGGCAATTAGTTGTGGGGGGACAGTGGGGCTCTTGTGTGGGTATCATCAGTTGGTGGGGATGAGGTGTTGTGGGGAATAAGTGGAGCTCGTGGGGGGTCTGGGTGTGGGGCCAAAGGGACTCTGGGGGGTCTGAGGGTAAGGGATATAGTGGACTGTGGGGGTAGTGGGTCAGTGGGGACATGTGGGCTCTGGGGGTCGGTGGGTCAGGTGGGGACAATGGGGCTGTGGGGGTGTGTGTGGGCATATACAGTGGGGCCTGTGGGGGTCTGGGTGGGGGAATGTGGGGGGCTCTGTGGGGGCTGGGCATAGATTGTGGGGGACATGGGAGGCTTGTGGGGTCAGTGAGGCAAGATTGTGGGGACATACTGGGAGGCTCTGTGGGGTTGGGGCATAGTGGGGGCTCTGGGGGTCGTGGTGTGTGGGCATCATGTGGGATCGTGGGGTCGTGGGTGTGTGGGGGACAATGGGGGCTTGGGCGTGGGGTCAGTGGGGCACATGGGGGCCTGTGGGGGCTGTGGTGTGGGACAATGGGGGGCTGTGGAGGCTGTGTGTGGGGGCTATGTGTGGGGGTGTGGAGCTTTGTGGGGGAACATGATTGTGTGGGGTCTGGGCTGTGGGGTCAGTGAGGCTGTGTGGGATAGGAGGGCTCGTGGTGGTCAGTGGGACTTGTGGGGGGCTGGTCTGTGGGGTCTGAGGGCTCTGTGTGGGATCGTGGGGGCTCGTGGGGTCAGGGGCTTGTGGGGGCATCAGTGGGGGCTCTGGGAGGCTGTTGGTGGGGGATAGAGGTGGGGATCATGGGCTATGTGTGGGGCAGTGGGATTGTGTGGGTCAGTGGGAGATTGTGGGCAGGGGTTGGTGGGGTCAGTCATGAGGCTCTGTGGGGGTCATGGGATCGTGTGGGGGAGCTCGTGGGGGTCTGGGTCATGGGCATCATGGGGGTCGTGGGGTCTGTGGGGAGTGGGCATAAGTGGGGGGCTCGTGGGGTCTGTGGGTCAGTGGGGCTACAGTGGGGCTCGTGTGGGTCGTGGGCAGTGGGCATCAGTGGGGGCTCTGTGGGGGCCGTGGGCATAGATGTGGGGACATACAGGGGGCTTGGGGGGCAGTGGGACAATGTGTGGGGACATCAGTGCGGAGGGCCTTGTGTGGGTGAGGCATCAGATTGTGTGGGGGACATATGCGGGCCGTGTGGGTCAGTGAGGCATCGATTGTGGGGACAACAGTGGGGGCTTGGTGTGGTCGTGGGGCATTGTGTGGGATACAGTGCGGAGGCTCTGTGTGTGGGGTCAGTAGGCATAGATTGGTGGGGACATACTGCGAGCTCTGTGGGGGTCAGTGGGTCAGAGTGTGGGGGGAACAGTGCGGAGGCTTGTGTGGGAGGGCAATTGTGGGGGGACAACGTGCGGGTCTGTGTGGGATGAGGATAGATTGTGGGGGACTCATGGGGGGCTCTGTGTGGGGGGATTGGGGACTTGGGGCTCTTTGGGGAGGGCTGTTGTGTGGGCACAGTGGTGGTGGTAGGGGGTGTTATGGCACATGTTGGGTCTGGGTTGGGTCAGTGTGGGACTGGGGGTGTGGGTTGAGGAAGTTGTGTGGGGGACATCAGTGGATGTTGGGGGATCAGTGGGGTGATTGTGTGGGGGCATAAGGGGGGGCTCTTGTGTGGGGTCAGTGAGGTTAGTTGTGTGGGGATACTGTGGGGCTCAGTTGGGGGTCAGTGAGGCGATAGATGGTGGGGGGCATACAGGCGGGCTTGTTGGTGTGGGGAGATGTGGGGGTTTGTGGGGGGGCTCAGTGGGGGTGTGTGGGTGGGGGCATCAGTTGTGGGGGGCATATGCGGGGGCGTGTGGGGTCATGAGGCAAGATCTTGTGTGGGGCACTACGTGGTGGGCTTGGTGGGTGTAGAGGGCATCAGATTTGTGGGGCATCATGGGGGCTTGAGTGGGGTGTGAGGCAGTTGGTTGTGGGGCAATACGGCGAGGGCTGTTGTGTGGGGTCAGTGAGGGCATAATTGTGTGGGGGGCTAACATGCGGAGGGCTCTGTGTGGGGTCAGGAGGGTGATTGTGTGGGGGGACATACATGCGGGGGTCTTGTTGTGGGGGTGGGGTCAGTAAGGGCATTAGATTGTGTGGGGGGACATACTGTGTGGACAGCTCTGTGTGTGGGGTCAGTGAGGGCATTAGATTGTGGGGGGGCATCATACAGTGCGGAGGGCTCTGTGTGGGGTCAGTGAGGGCATTAGATTGTGTGGGGGGACATACAGTGCAGAGGGCTCTGTGTGTGGGATCAGTGAGGGCATCAGATTGTGTGGGGGACATACAGTGCGGTGGGCTCTGTGTGTGGGGTCAGTGAGGGCATCAGATTGTGTGGGGGCATCATACAGTGCGGAGGGCTCTGTGTGTGGGGTCAGTGAGGGCATCAGATTGTGTGGGGGGACATACAATGCAGAGGGCTGTGTGTGTGGGGTCAGTGAGGGCATCAGATTGTGTGGGGGCATCATACAGTGCGGAGGGCTCTGTGTGGGGTCAGTGAGGGCATCAGATTGTGTGGGGGCATCATACAGTGCGGAGGGCTCTGTGTGTGGGGTCAGTAAGGGCATTAGATTGTGTGGGGGGACATACTGTGTGGACAGCTCTGTGTGTGGGGTCAGTGAGGGCATTAGATTGTGGGGGGGCATCATACAGTGCGGAGGGCTCTGTGTGGGGTCAGTGAGGGCATTAGATTGTGGGGGGGACATACAGTGCGGAGGGCTCTGTGTGTGGGATCAGTGAGGGCATCAGATTGTGTGGGGGGACATACAGTGCGGAGGGCTCTGTGTGTGGGTCAGTGAGGGCATCAGATTGTGTGGGGGGACATACTGTGCGGAGGGCTCTGTGTGTAGGGTCAGTGAGGGCATCAGATTGTGTGGGGGACATACAGTGCGGTGGGCTCTGTGTGGGGTCAGTGAGGGCATCAGATTGTGTGGGGGGACATACAATGCAGAGGGCTGTGTGTGTGGGGTCAGTGAGGGCATCAGATTGTGTGGGGGCATCATACAGTGCGGAGGGCTCTGTGTGGGGTCAGTGAGGGCATCAGATTGTGTGGGGGTATCATACAGTGCGGAGAGCTCTGTGTGTGGTGTCAGTGAGGGCATCAGATTGTGTGGGGGACATACAGTGCAGAGGGCTCTGTGTGTGGGGTCAGTGAGGGCATCAGATTGTGTGGGGGGACATACAGTGCAGAGGGCTGTGTGTGTGGGGTCAGTGAGGGCATCAGATTGTGTGGGGGCATCATACAGTGCGGAGGGCTCTGTGTGTGGGGTCAGTGAGGGCATCAGATTGTGTGGGGGCATCATACAGTGCGGAGGGCTCTGTGTGTGGGGTCAGTGAGGGCATCAGATTGTGTGGGGGCATCATACAGTGCGGAGGGCTCTGTGGGGGGTCAGTGAGGGCATTAGATTGTGTGGGGGGACATACTGTGTGGACAGCTCTGTGTGTGGGGTCAGTGAGGGCATTAGATTGTGTGGGGGACATACAGTGCGGTGGGCTCTGTGTGTGGGGTCAGTGAGGGCATCAGATTGTGTGGGGGCATCATACAGTGCGGAGGGCTCTGTGTGTGGGGTCAGTGAGGGCATCAGATTGTGTGGGGGGACATACAATGCAGAGGGCTGTGTGTGTGGGGTCAGTGAGGGCATCAGATTGTGTGGGGGCATCATACAGTGCGGAGGGCTCTGTGTGGGGTCAGTGAGGGCATCAGATTGTGTGGGGGTATCATACAGTGCGGAGGGCTCTGTGTGTGGGGTCAGTGAGGGCATTAGATTGTGTGGGGGACATACTGTGTGGACAGCTCTGTGTGTGGGGTCAGTGAGGGCATTAGATTGTGGGGGGGCATCATACAGTGCGGAGGGCTCTGTGTGGGGTCAGTGAGGGCATTAGATTGTGGGGGGTATCATACTGTACAGAGAGCTCTGTGTGTGGGGTCAGTGAGGGCATCAGATTGTGTGGGGGACATACAGTGCAGAGGGCTCTGTGTGTGGGGTCAGTGAGGGCATCAGATTGTGTGGGGGACATACAGTGCAGAGGGCTGTGTGTGTGGGGTCAGTGAGGGCATCAGATTGTGTGGGGGCATCATACAGTGCGGAGGGCTCTGTGTGTGGGGTCAGTGAGGGCATCAGATTGTGTGGGGGCATCATACAGTGCGGAGGGCTCTGTGTGTGGGGTCAGTGAGGGCATCAGATTGTGTGGGGGCATCATACAGTGCGGAGGGCTCTGTGGGGGTCAGTGAGGGCATTAGATTGTGTGGGGGGACATACAGTGCGGAGGGCTCTGTGTGTGGGGTCAGTGAGGGCATCAGATTGTGTGGGGCATCATAGTGTGTGGGGGGGCACTGTTTGCTCATTCATTTGATGATTGGGGCAGATTTAACTGGGACGGTAACCCCAAGGAATGAGCATTCTTATGAAACCTTACAAGAGATTATCTGCATATATGATTGGGCTTCTGTCAGGAAGATATGACTTATTTTCCATTGTTCTGGGGACACTACCACAGCTGGCCTACTACTCCTCCCACCATTGGTTTCTGTAGGGCCAAATCCTACATACAGCCCCTCTCTCTCTCCATGAATTTCCACCTCCTCCTTCTAGCAAATGGTCAGTTGTAATGCTGAGTTTTATTGCCTGCCAGGACTAGCAGAGCTGAATGCGTTTTTCCCTCCAAAAATCTCTGTCTTTTAAGCAAAACACTCAAAGTCAAATTCAATAATACACATTAATCCCAGAAACATGAAAATGAGATTTCCAGGACCTGGGCCCTTGAGGTTACGTATGGAAGCGTTTTGCGGCATTTAGGGCTATCAGAAACCAAGGAAATGAATTTCTGCCCACCAGCAAATCACAGACATACCGTGTGTGGTCTCTAAAAGACGGTAAAATCGCAAGGGAAAAAATAATGCCAATATATTTGGCCTGTGAGCTTCCATGATGAAAAGGAGTTATCAATAACTTTCAAAGAAATATGTACCTCCCAGAAAACAGCACAGAGGGAGTTCTTAGTTTTATGGCCGAAGCATAAACCAGGAACGTCCATCTTTGGCATTCATTCAGAGCCAGGAGAGACAGCGGAGTACCATGCTATGGTACTGGATCATTTCTTTGGGATCTCTCCTTCCCTTTATCGACACGTCATACCTGTGACTGGGATTTAGTAAGTTTCGTATTTTTACCTCGTTAACTTTCATAACTTTTTATACATATTTGTATTTTGTCTCTTTTGTAATATCATTCTTTATGTTTTGTAAACACTGCCGATTCTTCTGGAGTAAAATTATAAGTTTGCTAACTTCGTTCTTGTTCTATGAGCGATCCGCCACGTACTCTGCGCAAATCCGGGTGTCCGATCCACCTACAAGAGGTCGGTGGTGGCAGCATAGTTTTCGTATTTATGTGGTGTTGGGGACTTGATGGTGACTGGATCGGGGTATATAGGTTCGTATTAGGAACTGGTGGTATATATACTGTACATCCCGTCAAATCACATATCCGACATAAATTGGAGCAGCTGCGCTCATTTTCTTACCCTCTGTCAATACCCTTATTGGCCAGCAGGGTAAGGGGGTGCCAGAGAGCTGCAAGTTCTGGACTAAGGTTGTGACAAATTGGTGGCAGAGCGATGGGATCATAGAGCATTAGTGATCTGGTTTAAGCAGTCATTCCTCTCACTAAAAACTTGCACGGTTCTTGCGAGGACCCCGCGCAAAAAGTTTTGAAGATCGAACTCAGTGTTTATTAGATCTGAGACAATACTGTATGTGTAGCAGTTACACCCTACCCCTCTTCGTTTTTCTATTCTATCTTTTATTTGGAGATCATGGCTGCAGTTGGGGATTTCCGGTACACCCAGCAGAAAAAGGAGACTCTTGCTGGAATGTGTACAACCAAACGCATTGACCCCTTTGGCAAAAAACAAAGAACAAATGATCACTGAACTGGTGCGACTTGAAGCAGAGCAAGCCCGTCTCCAGAGCTCAGCGGAAATAGGGGTCAGCCAAAGTATGGACAGGGGTCCCACCTGTAGATGCAAGACGCATCAGCGACCAGGGCAGCGTGGACCCCTATCTGCAGATGGCTCTACAACAATGCCCTGCAGAGGGTTATCAAGGATGGCTGAGGCTAATTCAGCAACACCAGGAGGCTGCCGAGCGAAGAGCAGAGGCCCGAGCCCAGCGGCAGGCTGAGAGAGCTGAACGGCAAGCTGCCGAGCAAAGAGCAGAGGCCCGAGCCCAGCGGCAGGCTGTGAAAGCTGAACGGCAAGCTGCCGAGTGACGAGCAGGGAGACCATGAGCTGCAGATGGCCCAACTCGGGATATCACCACGGAACTGTGAGTCCAAGAATTCAACAACCTTTAAACCCCGGCCAGAGCACTTTTCAGTGATAGAAAAGGACGGGAACATGGACACCTTTCTGAGAGGATTGAAAAGACTTGCAGACAGTACCAGCTGCCGCCCGACAAGTGGGCACGGTACTTGACCCCAGGGTTGAGAGGCAAGGCCCTGGATGTGTTTGCTGCACTTCCTTCAGAGCTAGATGGGAACTATGAGGCCATCAAGCAGGCCCTAATACAGAAGTACCAATTAATTCCTGAGGTGTACTGTAAAAAGTTCAGCAACCTCCAACGTGGACCACACGACAGCTCTAGCGATGTGGTGCTTGGGCTCTGAACCAACTTTGAGCAGTGGGTCCAAGGACTGTCAGTGACCACCTTTGAGCAGCTAAAGGACATGATGGTGAAAGACCAGTTCCTACATCTTTGTCCGGCTGAGGTGCTACAGTTCGTGATGGATCGGGAGGCAAAAGAGGCGGCTAAAGCAGTGCAGATCGCAGACACCTTCGAGGTCAATTGTAAACTGGCGGTGCGGAAGCCGGTCATCACCAGCGGGAAAGGGGATAAGCCCTCGACCACCATCCTGGAACATACAGAAGGTAATAGGGCTGCACGTACAGGGAATAAAATGAGAAACTAGATCTGAGCTGAAAACGTAAGTTAATGTGTATGCAAAATATAAATGCATATTAACACATAACCATTACACAAAGAAAACCAAAAACCAGACACAAAAAACAAATATCCTAAAATAAAATAAATAAAAAAATTTTTTGCAAAAAATGCATGAAGGTAGTAATAATTATAAGGGTATTTAGTAAACATAATTTTGATCAAAAGAATGTACAAGCCATCCCGCCACATCAAGGCAACCCTTGTGGGACAGTCCTACAAGGGATGGCTTGTACATTCTTTTGATCAAAATTATGTTTACTAAATACCCTTATAATTATTAAAACCTTCATGCATTTTTTGCAAAAAAAATTTTCATTTATTTTAGGATATTTGTTTTTGTGTCTGGTTTGTACAGGGAATAAGAAGACAGCACATTCAGAAGGTAAGATGATGTCACATCCAGAAGGTAAAAGGATAGACATCCAGAAGGTAACATGGTGGCACACCCAGAAGGTAAAAGGATAGACATCCAGAAGGTAACATTATGGCACATCCAGAAGGTAAAAGGAATAAAGGAACATCCAGAAAGGTAACCATTTATGGCACATCCAGAAGGTAAAAGGATAGACATCCAGAAGGTAACATGGTGGCACACCCAGAAGGTAAAAGGATAGACATCCAGAAGGTAACATGGTGGCACATCCAGAAGGTAAAAGGATAGACATCCAGAAGGTAGCATGGTGGCACACCCAGAAGGTAAAAGGACGGACATGCAGAAGGTAACATGGTGGCACACCCAGAAGGTAAAAGGATGGACATCCAGAAGGTAACATGGTGGCACATCCAGAAGGTAAAAGGATAGACATCCAGAAGGTAGCATGGTGGCACATCCAGAAGGTAAAAGGATAGACATCCAGAAGGTAGCATGGTGGCACACCCAGAAGGTAAAAGGACAGACATGCAGAAGGTAACATGGTGGCACACCCAGAAGGTAAAAGGATGGACATCCAGAAGGTAACATGGTGGCACACAGAAGGTAAGAGGACAGTGTATTTAGAAGTTAAAATGAAGGCACACCCAGAAGGTAAGAGAACACCCCATGCAGACGTTTAGTGGGAAGCTCTTGTTGACAACATTATAGTGTATACGAAGGATGAATGAATCTTCTGAAATGAAACATCAATCTTACTCTCCCCTTTCCTTGGCCATCCCCATATCTCTCCCGCTGCTGCCACCAGTCCTCTGATCAGCTCTTCTGTCTGCTCGCTCTTTTATCCTCTTGTATTTATGAACCTCTGACGCTGCCATTCTTCACTAGGCCCATGCCATCACGGATGGATGTCAGTGACTTCTCAGAAGAGAGGAGACAGAGGCGCTGATCGGAGCACGGTGATGGCTGGAGAGGTATGAGAAGGGTCGAGAAGAGGTATATAGAGAAGAGAAGAGGTAAATTAGATTGTTTTTAACACGTCCCTCAGGATTCAGCAAAATGTTGCGTTCCTGGCCTCCATTTTGCTGGAATTTACACTTAATTAATCACAAAACTTCAAATCTTGATGAATATGAGTTTTTGGAAATTTGGAACAAATTTAACGAATCACTAATTGATTCACTCATATCTAGTGCAATCATGAGATTACAGAACGAGAACTTTTGACCTACAGCCCAAATTTATCTGCTAATTTTGTGAGATTTTATTCCTTTTTGTTCTCTCCCCAGTCCATAGATATGATAACCCTCAGCATTCCTGCCAGGTTCCTCATGATGAAGTCTTGGTATGGTTGGCTGACCTTTCCATCAGCTGTGTCCTGGCTACAGGTGACGTCCATGAATCCGCAGCTTCATGCAGTTTGCTCCGGGAGATTATTGTGCGCGTTTTGCAGCCAACCAAAGGTTAATCTATCTACGTGGCTGGAAGTCCATGAGCTCAATCACGAATTCTGCAGATCTTTCATTGCATCCATATGCAGCCCGTGTAGTCAGCTCGGGAGCCGGTGCGCTGCCAGCAGATTCCTGTGCTCGGCCCTGTAACCCAGGAGATTTTGGCTCCTTTTCTCAATGTGAAATTCACAGAGTGAAAGAAACTTATTGTCTGTAAAGTGACAGATCCAAAAATAAGAAGAAAAAAAGGGAGAAAGTCGGAGTGAGAAGAAGATATCTCAGCCAGCGGGCCCCAGCTAAACAAATATGCCATTGACTGCTGGGAGCCGGGGAGAAGCCGGGCCGGCTGAATCACTTCACACAGATACAAAGCAGCCCTCATTTTCCACTCCACTATTTTGGGCGCTCGGTTGTGGTTCATTTAACCTTTGACCGCTTCTAATCCGAAGCAACAAATGGCCTGACCGCATCTTCCCAGCATCTCACTTGTTGCATTTGGACATATAGACATAAGTACCAACTCTCCCAAGATGTTCTGCGGACTCCAAGAAAAATGGGGAGACCTCCTGGCCTCCAGGAAAAGATGCCGAATCTCCAGGGACACGCCGAAGTCTCCCAAATTCCTCCGGAAAGCAGGACTTCTGGAAGGTTTCTTGTGCTGTGTCATCAGGCGGAGTCCCGACATTCAAAAGGAGGTTGGAAATGGTGCGCGGAAGAGGAGATGCAGGGCCTGGATCGGGTGTGGCCTCTAAGAGAAGGTGCGAATGGGCAGTAATTCACTAACCTTCAGAAAGCCAAGTATGTATACAGAAATATCTCCAAGACACAAGCTCCGCCACCACCCAACCATGACCACTGGTGTCTATAGCAGTCCAGGAGTATATATACAAGTGCTTCTCACAAAATGAGAACATCATCAAAAAGTGAATTTATTTCAGTTCATTGGCTGTAAGCCATAATCATCAACATTAACAGAAATAAACACGTGACGTGAAATAGATCACTGTGTGTAATGACTCTATAGAATATAGGAGATTCACTTTAAAGCAGCTGAAATGCAGGCCAGTGTGCTCAGGACAAGCCTGCACTGCAGCAGCCAAAACCACCACCAGGTGGCAGCAAAAACATCCAAAGCTGTGTTAGGAATAATCAGTCATACAAGAACCAGAGGTCTCAGCAAGCCCGTGGTCAGAAACAAGCCAATAGGTCAAAACCAGATGGGAGCTGTCAGACTACTGCTGTGTAGCGCAACCTTCCCCAGAGGGAGCTAGGGAGGGACGTGAGACTGAGTACACAGAGAAGCTATACACATCAGAAGCACAGGCACCACCAAGTGGTGGAAGCGTGGTCAGGCAAGCCGAGTCAAAACCGTACAGAGGCAGAAGTACCAGAAGGAGCAGCAATACACGTAGTCAGTATACCAAGCCGAGGGTCAAATAGCCAGACAGAGAACGTAGCAGAAGAGACGGATACCAAGAGACGGG